>OZ059802.1:10396020-10598503 GCA_964057025.1 Standfussiana lucernea
GAATGCGAAAAAAGTTGGTGAATCCGAAATGTAGGCATGTTGTGTTTAGCCCAAAACTCCGCCTGCAGATGCAATTTGAAACGAACACTTTTACACATCTTCTTTTTTAAAACTAGATGAGGCCGGTGTTTCGTACCTGACTACTCTGAGAAGAAACAGCCGAAACAAACTCAGAGGTCATAGTCTCTTTTAAGGTCCAGACATAATCTTGATAAACTCACATGAGGACTATGCAGATGAGTGTCTGAGATGGTTTTTGAAAGAATGAACCACACAGATTTGAGTGGACCTGTCCAGCCAGTGCAAGCATTTGTTAGTTATCGTGTTGCTCCACTCATAACTCAAGGAGCTCAACGAAAAGTAGATCATCAAGTGCGCAGGTGATAGGGCATGCGGTACAAGAATGCCATAAAGTTAGATTTCCTGAGATTGTTTTCGTTTCTCTTTGTCTGAAAAGTCTTGGATTGCTCTCTCGTTTGGATATGTAAAAGAAGAAAAAACCAAGTCTTCATTAAAAGTTAACCAACACAACCTTTCGTCCACTCGTGGACACAGGCCTCTCGTAAGATGTGCCACAAAATTATCTTCTGCTTCCCGCATGCAGTCGCTCCAAGCCACCTTTAAATATCCTCGCGTTATATAAGTACCAGTTGTCATTTCTTACTATACGTCAACTAAATATTCTGAGACCCTTGCACGAGCGGGCGGTGTAAACGTAACGTAGATACGTAAATTTTTTAATTAAAAATCCTCGTTTCACACATGATGTTTTCACAATTTTAAGAATTTATTCTTACATATACCTATATATAATTTCGAGATGGCCCAGAAGTTAAGGCCTCGCCTCTGACGCGTAAGAATTTGGGTTCAAATCCCGGCCGTACCAATAAGACTTTTTCAATTCATAATGTACTTTCTAAGATTTGGACAGTGAAGGTAAACATCCTGAGGAGTCTGTAATCGCCAACCCATCTTGAGCAAGCGAGGTGATCAATGCTGATACCTTCTCTGTATAAAAAAGGCTTTAAACCAGCAGTGGGATGATAAATAGTCTGGTCGGCATCCGAAATCTGAATTATTTCGGTTCAATACAATTACGAAAGCTATGTAGTAGTTAGTCGCTAAGCACTTACCAATATGATACTTGGCTCCTAAGCCAATAGAACAAGACAAAGCCATCGTAATTCAATCAGCTTCAACAATGCTAATAATGCTTTAATATACATATCTGGCTGCTTTAATAATATATAGGATATATGTACTTATACATACTTTGTACGCACTTCATGTAGTAATTATGTTTCTAACTTCATGAAGTTGAAAAACTGTTTGGTAAACAGGCAACAATATTCATATTTCTGTATCAATATTTATTGGGTTAGTAAGACTTACAATAGTGATGTTTTAGAATTTACTACTGACATGGGGTCTCAACTCAAACTAATTATGATTAGTCTTGAAAAAAATAATAATAGACCATCGTAAAAATTAGGATTTAACAATTATTAAAATGCGTTAAACGGTAGATTTTGGCTGAAATAAAAACTAGCCTATCTTATATTGAAAAAAAAAATCCACGTGATTTCAACAAAACAAGATAAATAATTTATCTTTTGGGTTAAAATGCAAAAAAAAGTTCAAAAAGTGTAGTGTGTGGCGTAGTAAAAGGCTTAATAATTAAGCCGTTTACTTCAATTTGAAATTAAAGAATGTTAAAGCAGTTAAAAATAGCCATCTGTTAATCATTATGTTTAGAGCTCTTTGCCATAGATGGCGTTTTACTCAATTTGTCACATAAACTGCAGCGCACAAATTGGTAGCTCACACACAAAAATGAAACTGTTACTGATAACGTTATTACATGTTCTTGAACACACGGTGCCATGTCATAATCGATGTGCGGCGTAGAGATTCTATCATATAAAAAAAAACACATCTAAAATTAACCTAGATAAAACAAAAGTTATGATTTTCAGTTCTGCATCATCAAACCCCAATATCAATTATCAAGGATCGGTTTAAAAAAAAGTAGACTCAAAAAGCAGTAGGTGTAACAATTAATAAAAGTCTTAATTGGAAAACACACACAAAGTTATTAAGGTTTGGCGTTATAATATGAGGAAACGAGCAATGAATTTAAGTTCACCCTGTGGTTTAAGCCAAACATTGTTTTGTACGTTATATCTAAATGGAAAAACATGTAACTGTTATTCATTTATTTATAAGACTTTTATACATACTCATGAATAAGCAAAATAAATACTTCAGAATTATTATATCGTAGTAGTATCGATGCTACGTAGCATCGATGCCACCTAGTATCTAGGCCTACTCCTAGATGGCGTTGTAAAACTACAGTCTCTGGCAATTAGTGAGCTGCTGATGTTACCATGTGTTAAAAAATTGAGGAAAAAAATAGTCAACTCAACAGCCAGACTTAGCGAGGTGTCATTTCTTTGTATGGGATTGGGTATCTGTACGTAGTATTACATTATCTGTGCTACTGAGCACACTCATAAAGCATCGTTGTCTACTTCGTTAATCCAGTGATCGCAAATGCGCCTGCTAAGTATGAGGTTCTAGGTTCGGGAGTTCGGGCAAAGTGTTATTGGGTTTTGTTTATTTTGGGTTATGTTTAAGTCCTATGTAACAGAAGGTAAGCCTATTGCCATCAACCGGGCACAAGCTGCTACTGAGAAATTCGTCATGGAATCATCAATTTGCCCGACCCGGGAATTGTACCCAGGACCTCGTACTTGGAAGTCGAGCTTGCGACTGCTGAACCAACGAGGCAACAACAACGAGTCGTATCGTGTTTTGCTGCGCAAGCGACATTCTTTCTTTATCATACCTTTACTATGACACTAGCAGTTTCTGACAAAACTGCCATAGAAACCAGTGATTTATTGGGAGAAAATAACATAAAAATAAAACTCCATCCATATAATAGACAAGAAATATCATAATATTAGATATATTTATTGGGTACAATATTTTTTTAGTAATTATTATTAATTATACATTGCAAAATATTAATCGATTATTAGTCATGCATTTTAATGTTACTTGGTTCCATGTTATTTTACTGCTAAATAATTAATTAGCATTGGACATATCAAATAATCTAGCATGTATAATCTGAATTATATCCCGGTTTCTAGTTACTCCTCGCAACAAATTAAAAACATCTCCATTATTATCTCTGTATTCGGTTTGCAACCTAGCACTTGAAATCCCGGCTATCGCAATTTTTTTCAGTATGCTTAGCGATACTTGATTTTGACCGGGAGCTGTTTGAAAATCATGCTTTAAATCGATCAATAAAATATATGCATCAAAATTGAATAAGTTTGCATAGACACCCAACATTGCATAGGCGTTAACTTGGTATTTATTAATAGCAGGACAGTTAATTAGTGACAGTAATACTTGAACAGTAACATCAGCACGTGGATGAAGAATGTTTAAACTAAGATAAGTTCTCGCTAAGTTTTCAAGACTAAAGTTTGTATCGTTATCAGCAGGGTCTCCAACACGCCCTTGCAATATTTCTTTGAAGACAGTAACAGTATCGATGAAACCCATTACAAGTTCTCGACAACCAGGTAACAACCTGTACTGTGTCATGTGGCGTAAAAGAACGGGGCGACGAACCCTGAAAAAAACAATATGGTTACCATTTTTTTTTCATTTGCGCCCACGCATGTGCAATGGTTAATGAAAGATACTGTAATCCCGGTAACTTAACGATGTCGAAAGCCACTTGTTCTCATCGTTATTGCGATATTTTTTTGTTCTTTTGACTATGCCTGGGAACCTTCTAGTTACGGAGATATTGGGGGTCAAAGATCCAACTTTTTTTTTTAAAATACAAGTTTTTAATGTCATTGCTTTACTTTTAATACCTCCACGACCCCTATTCAATGCATCCACCAGCACAATGTTTGAGTGCGTTACATCGAGTCTACCGTAAACCGTGGTTTTTACCCAAAAAAAAAGTGGTTTCCCAATAATTTTTACGTAGAGTTACGTACTTTGATTTATAGAATGCTTGGTTGACGGCTTCGTGAAGGGTCCGTTTACACCTCGTATAACATAACGCCTGTAATCCCCGAAGAATTAGGCACAGGTGTACCTAATCGTACACCCACATTTAGTCATTTATGTTTAAATCCCATGTAACAGGGCGTGAGCATATTGTATTATCATCAACCTAGGACGAATGTAGACTCCGTGGCAGCCACTGAGAAATTCCTGACAGAAAAACCCAATAACACTTTTCTTAACATGGGAATCGAACCCAGAACTTCATGCTTTGGAGTCGCTAGCGACCACTGAACCAACGTTGCATTGACTCTACATTTTGTTAAAGTAATAATAATATACAAAAGTAATGTTGGTATTTTTGTGATTACAAAAATTAGTAAACAATAAACATACGTACCTTTCACAAGCGTGGGCAGTCAATAAGACTGAGCGAGTTCCGCCACTTTGGACTCTCAAGAACTCCAAAAACAGTTCGAGCCCCTCTCGCTGAGGGTGTGCATCCACCGCATTGTTGTCAAGCAGCAGTGTTCCATTGATACCCATTTTGTATCCTTTATTTACAGTAGTGCATGGTGCAATACCATATCTTTCAGGTTTCATGTATACTTGGAATTTATTTATTTCACCGTTATTGCCCCTGCACGCAGCTGCAATCTGTACCAAAAAAAAAAATGCAAGGCTTCACAAGTAAATAAATGGACTTGAAAAAATCAACCATTTTTCGCCATTACCATTAATATTTCGCTGATATTGGTGTTTCGATCTGTAGTGTCCAGACTAAAAATCACGATGGTACTCGTAGCATCATTGAAAGGTTCTTCCTCTGTAAAATTAAAATTTTTATTCATCATCTAATTTCTGAAAAAAACAGACACAAGGCCCAAAGCTGACCTCTAAAACCTACAAAATAACTTTCGGACTTTTGCTTAGCCCGTTACAAACATCAAACACAAGTTTCAAAGATCTACGGACGACCGTCTTTCTGATCCACGATCACCCATTCATGGACCGTTCTCGGAATACGTTGTTTGTACTCTACCGAACAGCTCGTACGACTTCTATGGTTTTTATTTAAGATTAATCATTAAAAGCGAGCGCGACTGCTGAGCACGAAGTCCTGGGTTCGATTTCCAGGTTGGGCAGAATTTTATTGGGATTTTCCATCAGGAATTTCTCAGTAGCAGTCACGGAGTCTGGATTTGTGCCCGGTTGATGGCAATGAGCTCGCCCCGTATTACATGGGACTTAAACATAACTGGCAAAATGTGGGTGTACTATTAGGTACATCTCTGCCTATCCTGTCGAGGATTACAGGCGTGATGTTATACTATTTGTTATTAGATTAATAAAAAATAAAATGTTATGAGAATTTGCATGAATAAACGTGAACTTACTCTTGATTTCGAGACCAGCTAAGTCAGTGATTAAGTTCGTAACATCATGTTCATCTTCGCACATTGTGTTCACACTTTGTGTTGAGGTGTTCAGCACAGGCTCCATTGTTATTGAAACTACGACAGAAAATGTACAAATTCAGAAATCTTCTTTATCTTGTGGTTAATGGCGGAAGATATCCCGTAAGTGATAGTGAAAGTTCAGTTATAAACCGTGAAAGTTTAAAACAGTGTTAGTACTATGAGTGTTTACAGCGTTTAGTTGATCAGACCGAACTGTAGTTGTGCCACTCGTTCCTATCTTAGAAGTATTGTCAATCAGGTTTCTTTTCTGAGCTCTAGTCATAACCGAAACACACAACTCGTGCACATGTTTCAAATCATTACACGATATGGAAATTTGAGACAATGCGTCTGCAGCCGCGTTTTCCGAACCCCTAATGTGTTCTATCATAACACCATATTCGTCTAATAATAACCTAAATTTAAGTAATCTACTTGAATTGATGGGTCTTTCATGTTAAATAATGAAATTAAAGGTCTGTGGTCCGTGAAAATTTTGAAAAGTTTTCCGTACGAAATGCGAAAATGTTTGATTGCCCACACTATAGCCAGCAATTCTTCGTCAATTGTAGGATAATTTATTTTCGATTTGTTAAGTGTCCTACTAGGAAAAGATGCAGGCCAGGCATTTTTGTTTGACAAAACTGCAACGATTGCATAATTTGATGCTCAAACAATACTCTCCTTATTTTAGGATATACATGATTATTAGAATTGATTACATACACATAGGTGCAACATACATAGACATCAACTATACACTACATACACACTACAGTAGGTAGTATTTTTTACTAACTTAAATTTACGTATAAGAAAACATTGCAGCTCTCATAATTGGAAGGAAGGAAGGTTCTCAAAAACTAATGCTTACGCCCGAACAGTGAAGTCGGGAATGTATGTACACATTATGTGGGGCAATAATGGAAATCAATGTTTAAATTCATGTATATGTGATAATAATAATAAACCATTTATTTCGGACAGAATCCATATAAGTGTTAGTAACAATTTGCTTATAATCTAAGTTAGTAGTACAAAATCTAAAAAAATACAACAAAAACACACAAAACATAAAACACATAAAACATATTTAGTTTATTAGATTTTATCAACTTAGTTCATTTACGAGTACTACTGATTTCAAATGTTAGGATTTCGTGCTAACTAAAAATATCCCAAGTCCTTATCGGTATAAAAATGAAACCCGCACACAGGACGCGCGTTACTTGATAAGTTACATTTATAGCTTAATTCATTCATTTAAAAATTTATGTCTGCCATTTGAGCCGAAAATTCTTGTCAGTTATAATATACTACGAAATGCCATTTCATTCATTTCCAAAGTGATTGTATTCACGGAATTTAAAATGTTTATCATTTCATTTTTCTGTTACTATGCCATGTACATATATGAATGCACTCATTTATTTATTATTTATTTATGTACACACAAAACACATTACAGGAAAAATACATAAAGACAAAAGAGCACAAAGGTATCATCATCATCATCTACTTCCGGTCTAACCAAATCCAGCCGAATACCAGTAATTTACTAAGTACGACTGGTTATGCAACCTCCACAAGTTACTCTGTATCACTATAATCCTTGGCAAGACTGGTTGGGAGACTTATGGGTTTCTGACGACTCGTGACGATTGACAAAGATCCATGGATCGTGCTCTAAAGGCATGGTTTTGTTATAAATGTCGACCACACATCCACAGTCCGACCGCTGCAAGCGTTCCTTAATCTGATCGATTAATCCGTGTAGCACTTATGATACTTAAAGCATTCCTACCAAAAGTTATAAAAGTAACACTTACCAGCTTAAGCGCAACACAAGTTGATATATCGAATTTAATATAGGTACGACTTTTCAAACTTGATGCAAAAATAATAATAAATTTAACAAATTCGCGATTCGATAATACGCACACGTAGTCTCTTCGACAACTTTACTGACACTGCACTCAGCCAGTCTGTAGTTATCACTTTTATACTGAAAATGGGACTCACAGTATGCACGTCCGGACCGATCATGCAGGCGTTGCTTAATCTGATCGATTATTATCAGTGTAGCACCTATGAATGATACTTAAAGCATTCTTATCTAATGTTATAAAAGTAGCACTTACCTGTTTATAGTACAACACGAGTTGATATTTCGAATAGGATACGACACTTCAAAATTGATTAAAAATAAAATACATAACAAAGCAATTCGTTAATACGTACACCTAATCTTTTGACCACTCTACTGACGCTAATCTCAGTTAGCCTGCAGTTATCACTATAATTACTAGCCCTTAAAGCCACCTTTCATTTGATGAATACTATAACCACCTTTAAAGTGACAAATATTTTTCTGTTTGCCAATAATATTTATTCTAATACTGAGGAGCTCGTGGCTTAACACGTTCAGACCGGCACCTCATGAGTAGGTACTTGGTATCCTACGGCGCAAATCTTCATATGGTCACCGGTGCGGTGGTACATCACCGCCCCATGAACCAAAACACAATTTTCAACATTGATTTTTGCTTACTTTTCGAAATAATATCCACCTCCTGAGCTGCACTATGAAAATTTGTCAATTTTACTAGGCGGGGACGGTAAATACAACACTTTCTCTCAAAGCGGCGCGAATTTCTTAGTAAATTGAAAGTATAGTGTGACGTGGCCACCGGTGGTAGACCTCGCCGTGTCAGTAAATACTCCGTGCTCCACCGGTGGTACACGCCGGTCTGAACGTGTTAATAATAACTGCCGCTCGGAACAATCTTCTGGTTAAACCGCGCTGGGCTAGGTTGGTCTGCGGATGGGTGACCACCCATAATATACCGAGTTTCGTCCGTGCCACGGAAAGCACGTTAAGCCGTTGGTCCCGGCAGTCATTGGTTGACAGTCGTTACAGGTAGTCAGTGGCCCGAAAGTCTGAAAACCAGTCTTACCAAGGGGTATCGCATTACCCAGTACTAACTGGGTTGTGGCAGTCAGTCAAGCGGGCAGTCGCTTCATGTAAAATATTAGTACTCAGCTGAATCCGGTTAGACTGGAAGCCGACCCCAGTATAATTGGGAAAAGGCTAGGCAGATGATTTATTCTAATACTGAAGCTAATGACATTAGTAGGTGCCTAATATTTTATTTTATTACGTCAGGGACCAAAGGCACATGGCTAACTAATAAGTACTTATGCTACGCTTGCCTAAGTTGGTTCGTGAATGGGTGACCATTTACTATGTATCGAGACGGCTCCGTGTCTCGGAAAGCACGTTAAGCCGTCAGTCCCGGCTGTCATTTGTAGATTTTTAACAATCGTCACAGATAGTCAGTGGCCCGAAAGTCTGACAACAAGTCTAACCATGAGGTATCGTAACATCCAGTAATTGGGATATGGAGATCAGACTGACAGTCGCTCAATATTTAATACAATATTTATTATATACAATAGGTATTCTGCTGCAACCTGTTAGACTGGAAGTCGACCCCAACATAGTTCGGAAAGGGCATTCGCGTAACCACTGACAAAGTTCCCTGAATCAGCCAGACCCAGGACGGCTTAACATGCTTTCCAAGGGTTGCCGGCATGTACAGACAGCCGTACATCCGCCGGCCAACCTTGGCAAGTGAAGCTTTACCTGACCGAGCAACACGTATAGCACGAAGTATCATGGAATATTCCGACTAAGACCTAAAATTAAGAGTAGCACTCATCTGCTTGCTGTCCATCGCGGGTTGATGCTTTGAGAATAGACGAATTTTGCAATTCGTCAGTGCAGACACCTGAATGCTCTGTCAGCTCTACTGATACTATGGTCATTCATTCGGTTTTGAATAGATGTTTCGGAAACTAGTCGGTTATGGTAAAATACAAATTAAACATGAAAAAATATGAATTTATTTTTTTCGTAGAATATTTTTCCGCGAGTAAGAACGTTAAGGATATTGATGCATCAAACAAAAGCATTTTTTAAATGAAATGTTATTGTTTCGTCAATAGCGAAATTTTGATCTCACGCTGAAAAATCATCACAGCGTCATTATAAACTTAGAGGCTACACAAAAACATTCAAAAATAATTCTTAACTTGTCAAATAAGTTCTTTCAAACGATTAAACAATAAAACTTAACAACTTTGGAAGGCCGTTGCGTTTAAGATCAAATTGACACTGATGGGGATTATTCTTGTACGGGGTGAATGGGGGTGAAAGGGGGTGTAAGGGGGTGTGGCTTGATTGATGATCCCCTCGTATAATTAATGTGGCCTGACCGTTCTGCAGACAATAAGATAGATATAGGTCTGAACCAGTTGTCGCGATATCTCTATACATTTACGATGGAATCCGACCTTGTATCGAAAAAAATGGTGAAGTTGCAAGTCATTGATATTTATGTTCGGTATGTTTGTTTGGTATGATCCTATAACTACCTATAACATGCTTTCTGAGGCATGGAAGAAACTCGGTATATAATGGGTGGTCTCACATCCACGGAGCAACCCACGCAAGCGCGGCTTAACCTAAAGATCGACCCGAGCGGCTGTTATAATACCAAGCTATTACTGCTCCACTGCTAGTCAAATACCTCTTCTGATATCTGTATCAGAAGAGGTATTTTGTATTATTTATAGCAAACGTACGTACGTTTGTTTAAAGAGGATTGACGATTTCAGATACATCAATTACAAGATAAAGTATAAATACTTTTATTTTTGCTTAGATGTAATATTTCACTTCGAAAGCTGAAGTTTGTTTCGTAGTTCACTGAGCAAAGAGCACTTAATAATTGCAAAGGTTCTCCCAAAGAAAGTACGAGATTTATTCCGAATCTTACCATACTAAAAATGTGAGTAATTCCAAAACATTCTTTTCTTTCTGTCTTCAACGACATCAACAACTTTTCATACCAAGATCAATCGAAGATATATTGTATATGTATTTAGCCAAAAAGGCAGCATGTTATTTTAAGGAATTTTAGTTCATGGGCACTTCTTTTTTTTAGCGTGTCGTTCATGGACACTCATTTCAAGTTCTAAATATACCAAGTGAGCTTGATTCTGCCGAAATGTATTAATCCACTTCAAATTTCAAAAAAATCCACTTAATAAATCATAATGATTTTGGAAAGTTAATGCTGATTCATTTTAAATCACAATAAAAAAAACAAAAACCTTAGCTGTGAAATAACCTTCATTTCTGTAGCTTATCAAATAAAACTTTAAATTATAACTTCCGTTTTTAGAACAGTACGACAAACCGTTGGATTAATTAGGTTATCTAACTTATTTCTTTCAAATCGGCTTATTATACTATTGTAGACTGAGAACGAGGAAAACTGGCCCACCGTAATACAGTTTATAACACGAAGTACGAGTGTAGTACGGGGGTCAGCGTGAATCGGTTCGAAACATCCAGAATTTATTCATTATTGTGTACTGAGTTACTAATTGGGTACTTATGCAATCTTTTAGCATCATAGAAAATAAGTTTAGTACTACCTGGTGTTAATTTTTTTCTTTGGTTGTTATTCTTTTTACAAAATAAAGATTATGATTATGATTAAACTGAATTAGTAATAAATAGTGTGTTGGCTCATATTGGCAGAATTAATTCCAAGTTCAGGTTCATATATCGAGTGTAATGAGGTGTGCCATGAACAAGTTCTGATGTCACCCTTCTCTAGTTTGCTTATGTCATGAGTTATTTTACAGGCCTTTGACTTAACCCCTATTTAGGACAGCGTGTCTATACATAAGATATAATATCTTATCTAGAGTTAATGAACTTAGAGATTTGGACTTAGAGATTTAAATTTTATAATGACGCTTTGTGTCATGTTTTATAAATATGCTTTTGTGAATAAAAGAAGAGTGCGCCAAAATTACATTTCAGATTTGAATAGTATTGTCTCGCTAACTCATACATAATGTACATCTTATCTATCGTTTCATGCGGGATTTGCGACTTCGCTTTTTTGTGCGACCTTATGGCGAGGGCACATCTATGACTATAATTCAAAGTGGAAACGAAATTTATATAAAAAAAAAAACTGGTAATACTACAACTGGGAATATTTTTAAACGATCAAACAAATCAACAACATCGAAATGACACTATGTATAAATATTGGTTGACTAATCTTAGGTATAATTTGCACTAATTCGAATCTAGAAATAATATTTAAGGAACGAATTTGGCAAAGGTTTTTGAAGTAGCGAGTTGACATGGCGTGTTTATACTGACGATGCGGGAGTCGTTGACCTGTCGGTGCTAGCCTATTAATCGACATCATGTAAAAAATGCTGAAAATGACAAAATAATCTCCTATGACTAAAATACTGGATACATACGATTGAATTTATGTATGCAGACTGGGAACATCACAAAGTATACGCAATTTAATTTATTGACGTATTGTCGTCTCCAAATTGTACATCTCCTGCATCCATGGGTCCCTCCCAAGACTCCGCTAAGATTGGCCGCCATTACCGAAATTCCGTCAGGGGACCTAGACTCAATTCTTGGCAGTTTATTACATTAATATAAATGCTGAAATTCCAAAAAGACAAAATAATAAACCTCAAGGTTTAGTCAGATTTTACGTTACAACGAAAATCTAGAATTCCTAAAAGTGAATTTCCTTTAACACACTTGAATTCTGAATTAAACTAGGTTCTAAATATACAAAGTAATGGTCCACTTGAAAGCTCTACTGGATCTAAACTAATTGTTTTGGAAAGCTGCAATGTGTGCACGCTGAAAGTTTCAGTGCTAGCTTTGTTTATTTAATTCATTCGCTTTGCTATAGCCAGCGAAATGGTTTGATTCAATATGCTTGAAATAGAGAGTAGATTTCAATATTTAAATAATTGTTTTCTAGTAAAAAAAAGTGTAAAATAGGAGTATTTTCGTTTACAGCGGAGTTTGTTATGTTTTCGGCAGAATTAGGTGCCTACATAGGTTTTTGACGAAGCTATGACTAAGATGAAAATTAAAAAGAAAGACGTTCTTGTTTACGCAAAACAATTTTGAGAAAGCAGGAATAGAATGTGCTTCTCTCGCTCGATCGGTCTAAATTAAACTTTAGAGATAGTTATAATTAATTAAAGGAGTTTTTTATAGACGTATACGGCTGCTAAATATCAAAGGGCACAGTCGTTTTATTAATTTTAAAAACAAAACCAAACAATTCTAGATCTAAACAAAACACTCTTCTACCCCACTAAATTATTTTTCATCTACAATTCAATCGAGGTCAGTTTTACTATGAGATTGCGGCCGATTGTGAATAGTTCGTGACTGTACCTCATTAGCGGCCCGAACCGGATAGAACCGGTTACTGAACAAAGCCTCTCGCGGATACCGCTAGAAAACCTTTCTTCGGCATTCAGCTTCAGCTAACGAGAATCTGACAAATGTATAACGCTGACACCCGCTTATTGTGATGTGGGATTAAATTATATTTAAGATTTTATGATGATATTTTTTACTATTGTGACTTCTTCACTTTTCTCTATGCCTGTATTTCTATATACAAATACGGATAGACAGTACTTACAAAGATAATATGGCTTTAGGAAATGTGTGTACAGACTAAATTGTAATAATAGTTAGAATATACCACCTTGAATTCATGCGAGCCTAGTATATGTGTCTAGTATAATGTACTAGCTTCTGCCCGCGGCTTCACCCGCGTGGCCTAAATGAAATAAATGACATATTTTTTTTCAGAAACAAACATTATATGCGCTCTCACTCCCTCTCATTGAACATATGAAGTGAAAAGAAAATATCCCAAACAAAACAATAAAGACGAAGTTCTCCGTAAAACTAAACTAATCTCTGGGTTGAGAGTAACTGTATGGTTTTAACATAACTCAAAGCGTGTGTAAAAAGATCTTATTAAGAGACAACCAGAAGTGGATAATAAATAATTAATTACAACGAAATACTTTAACTACCGCAGTATTTCTTTGTAAACAATATTTTTTGCTTTTCGTTAAGGTGCTTAAATCACCATGCTGCTCTGGGAGTTAACTCTAGAGCACGCCTCGTAGAACTGGCCGTGTGAAAAACTTTTTTTGCAAAAAAAAACAACTTCAAAAAAAAAAACAAAAAAAGTGGAAAATAACTTTACTTTCGGAAGTCGCTGACTATTGTTTGTTTCATTGACTTTTTGGCCACCGACTTCCGAAAGTAAAGTTATTTTCCACTTTTTTCGTGTTTTTTTTTTGGAAGTCGGTTTTTTTGGCTTCGATGTGTTAAGAAAATCAACCGGGTAATGTATGGCGTCATTGTTGTTTATCACTAAATCCACTGATTTATAACGATTTTCAACTGCTTCGAACGATTTCAAAATAATTTCATTGATGTTTGTGGCTTGGTCGTTTGTAGGGTTCCGTGGCCAAATGGCAAAAACCCTTATACATAGATTCAGTCTGTCCGTCTGTCTGTCCGTTCCGTCCGTATGTCACAGCCACTTTACTCTGACATTTAGAGAGTAGGTGCCTTCTATGAAACGCTACACAAATATGTAAAATTTTGAAAAAAATAAATATAGGGGTGGCCCTCCAAATACATGTAACAGGGTTAAAAAAAAACATGAACGTATAAAATTTTGTGGGGTGTCTTTCGATAGCTCTCAAAAAGGATATCGATTCGATTTTTTTTTTGGATTTCTTCAATACTTTTTTTCTTAAGTTAATGGTTGATGAGATATTTGCTTCTAAAGTCGTAAAAATTTTCCCCTCTAATTTCTAAAGTAAGAGGAGAAAAAATCTGAAAAAAAAGCACTACCATTCTGTAGTTTTATAGTAGATTTTATTAATATCTGGGTAGATTCATGTATGTACACAAATTTTCAAGTCAATCGACCCAGAGAATAAAAAGTTTCACAGAAAATTCAAGCCCTCATTTCACCCTCCTAGGGGTGGAATTTCGAAAAACCCACACACACTAGGCGTGGATACTTACTCTTTACAAAAAAACACCCTCCAAATTTCATTTCTCTAGGACCAGTGGTTTGGGCTGTGCGTTGATATATTAATCAGTCAGTAGGTCAGGACTTTGAATTTTATGTGTATAGATTTCTAATGCTTTATTATAAAATATTAGCTTTCTGATTTCCTTCTCCATATAAACTTTAACTATGTCAAATTTCATACTCTTCCGTCCGCGTAATTTTCAAATGGGGTACAAAGTTTTTTGCTTCACGTACGAGTATTAATTTAATATATAGATTCTGTTTGAAGATTTTCTTTTTCTTTTCTTCTTTGAATCTTTGTAGAAATTACTGTTACCGTCAGCCTGTATAATCCCGCTGTTGGACAAAGGCCTCTTCCCAAAACTTCCAAATCTCTTAAAAATGGTGCTGAAATTTTAAAAAGAAAAAAAAAAGCAAATTAAAAGCTCAACACCTCATTATCTCAATTAAAACCTGTTTACCAAACACTGCTTTTGAGCTCTTTATTTATAATTGAATTCGATTTGTGTTTCACTTCCCCCATACATGTTTGCGAAGCCTTGTTGCTATATAAAACGTGAAGTGTTACGTCCGTTGATTTTGTTTACGTTGGCGTTTGACACAAACGACATGTAATGGTAGCCTGACCTATTAATGTGACCTGGTTAAATTATTAACAGTCATTCTGATGAACTTAAGTTAAATGTTAAGGAAAGAATGTTGGTTTTAAGGATATAACTGAATTGTCCTTAAAATAAAACTAAGTAGGTATTTAATTACCGTTAACCAACTGTAGCTGTCACGTAAATGCATTTTGTTTTTGCTCCCGTCATTAGGGTTGTACACTGGAGGAGCTCGTGGCTAAACTATAAAAGCCCCTCGGGTCGATTGTCAAGTTAAGCCGCGCTTGCCTGGGTTGGTCCGTGGATGGTTGACCGCCCATTACCTACCGAGTTTCCTCCGTGCCTCGGAAAGCACGTTAAGCTGTTGGTCCCGGCTGTCATTTGTAGATCTTTGACAGTCGTTACAGTCAGTAGTAGTCAGTGGCCCGAAAGTCTGACAACCAGTCTTACCAATGGGTATCGTATTACCCAGTACGAACTGGGTTGTGGGTCAGATAGGCAGTCGGTTCATGTAAAATACTGATATTCAGCTGCATCCGGTAAGACTGGAAGCCGACCCCATCATAGTTGGGAAAAGGCTAGGCAATTGATGATGATTAGGGTTGTAAATTGAAAAGATAAAAAAAAACTGTTATAATTTTTAAGTAACAACATTAAGCGGCTCTTGGTATTCGAAACGTTTTCTTTACTAGCATATTGAGCTCGCATTTTTCGCTGTGAAAATGCATTGGGGAAGTAGGAAAACGTTGACCTAGATACGATGCGGGAGACGTAAAAAAAATGTCAACAGTTTTCCTTGCGTGTGTAACACAACTCGATCACAATGAGGCTTAACAGCACAAATAATTTATTCCCATACAAAATAACTTGTAAAAGCTTGCGTGTCGGCCCAACACGTAATATAACATGACCACAGCATCATCATCAGACCCCACTAATTATAGACCTATTTCAGTACTACCCAGTTTAGTAACATTTTTGAAAAACTTATTTTAGAACAAATGCAAAGATTTTTCAATAAACATAAGTTATTGCACAGTAAACAGTTCGGTTTTATAAGGGGTCGTTCAACTACCGATGCCGGTGTTGAACTTTAGGACATATTTAAAATGCCTGGGGGGATAAATGCGATGCTCTGGGTATTTTTGCGATTTGTACAAGGCTTTCGATTGCGTTCTTCATGAAATATTAATCAGGAAACTGCACTACTACGGAATCCACAACGCTTCTCTGGATCTTCTTACCTCATATTTGAGTAATAGGATTTAGAGAGTTGATGGTAACAGGAAAAGATCCCCCGGATCCGTAGTAAGAGTTGGTACCCCAGGGCTCAATTCTTGGCCCATTTTTGTTTCTAATTTATATAAATGACTTGCCTTACCTCATAAAGGATAATCACGACATAGTATTGTTTGCAGACGACTCTTTTATTTAAACTCAAACGTCAGCAGCTACTTACTGACGATGTTAATGGCGCCCTAGGATTTATGTCAAATGAGAAAAAAACTAAATGTATTATGTTAACGATACCTCATGTAAGATAAGTGGAAACTAATATACTAATCAAGGATGAAGAGTTGAATCCGGAAGATAACACAGTGTTCTTAGGCATAACTTTGGATGCAAAGCTTTAGTGGGGCCCCCACATTGATAATTATCAAAATAGCTTAGCTTTGCATCATACGTCGTTAGAAAAATTCGTGATTTAGAGACAGCCCGTTTAGTTTTCTTTAGTTATTTCCACAGTGTGATGTCGTACGGTATTCTCTTGTACCGCCGATATTCAAACAATTTTTATCTTGCAAAAAAGGGCAATTCATTCATTGTTTAAATTAAGTCCCAGATACTCCCTTAGAGATATTTTTTAAGAAATTAATATACTTACTCCCTCTCAGTTTATTTATGAAAATCTTTTGTATGCCCATAAAATTATTATTTTGTTCAAAAATACAGTGATATCCATAATATGAATACGAGGAACAACCGCAACTTTGTTGTTCCTGGAACGAGTTAAAAAAAATAGGGGGTATGTTTAGATGCCAATGTATACGTTTATACGAAGTTTCGGTATGTTACTCATGAATACCCATTCAAGGGCCGACGTCAGCAAGCGTTGCTCACCCTTAAAAATGGACCAATGCGGCTGTTATTATTTAACCACGAGTCCATGAGCCCTACTCTATAGCTTAGCTACGTAAAGTTTGTAATACACTGCTGAATTATAGCAAAGCTCAGAGGAAATTGCATGTTACGAGTTGTTCAAACAGGAAAGTTTTATTACCTGTGTTAGGGACTCGGATATTTGCAAAGATTCCGAAGTAGGAGTTTTGAAACTCGCCAGCATAGATTCTTGAAGATGTTTGACGATTTCGTTCAAGGAGCTTGTTGGGGGACCTACCTTAAGGAAGGATTTCGTGTTTGTCGCATGACTTAAACAGAATATAGAAAGTCGCGATATTCGGCTTAACCGAGACAAAGATTAGGCAGTTTAGAAGCGCGATTTCCATACAATAGTCTCTTAGGTGCTATCTAGTTATGCGAAAGTGTACTGTTATACCGACATACGTTCCAATACACTCAGAAACAACGACACTGAAACACCAGTGAAGTGCAAAAGAATATCAATGAGGCACACGACGGCGAAATCGATACGTTTAAAGTACTTCCGAGGAGAAAATGCGATATAGAAACAAACCTGAATCAAGTTACGCACAACATTACCGACAATGTTTCCCGACACGGCGCGGTTTAATTCATGAAATTGCCATCACCGAAAACAAAGCCTAGATAGCGCCGGTCACAAGGGATACAAAGGGTGTGTGTTTGGGACCGAAGGAAAACGTCGCGCTAGACGCCAATTGAAAACAAACCCTTTGACATTATTCATTATGAGCAAATTGCTTTGTAAGACGTGTTAAAGTAAGAACAAGATGCGTCCATGTCGAGCTAGGCTGTTTTCGGGAATTAGTTAATGGTTTTATAATATTGGTTCCGGTATCGAAGGCCGACGTTCAAGTTCAAGTTTTCGTAGGTAAGGCAAATATTTACATAGTGGTTGGTTTTGAATAGTTGGCAGAAGAATTGGGGGTAAAGGCCTTTAATAGCCGTTTTGGCAGCCAAGGCAGTACAGACATTATAAATTCACTCCGAGGTGCAAACTTGGCAGTCAAAGTAACAATAAGAGGCAGAAGCATGATTGATTTCATTGTATCAATTTCGCCGACAAATTCAATTGAAAATATCCCTCTCTTTATTAAGTCAAATAACATAGAAAAATATTAAAAAGGTAAATATGTTGAAAGAGTAATTTTACAGACGTATTTTAATTCCCTCACCTCAATGTTTTTGGCTGAAATTCTCCATTTATCATATGATGATGAGTCCAGTGATTGTTGACCTCATTTCTCTCCTTATAAAGGTCGGTTCCCTTTACGATTCACAGTTGTAATACTTTAGTATTTTATACGTCGTTCAGCCTGTGTTAAACCGCCTTTGTTCTGTACTATATAAATTTCGTCGACGGCTTTTTTACCGAAAACTGTCTTGGTGTTTTATATTTCGTCTGATTCAATCATTTTACAATTCAAGAAGTGCCTTTTATCATCTGAAAGTTTTATTTTGATTTTGAAAGTTTCAATATTCTGTGCCGCGTAAATTACCTTTCATAGTTTTGTTACCTCATTTATACCTACTTCATCTTTACTGTTGTACTACATTTCTTGTTGGCTATTTGTGATTTCTTGATAAATAAATTAAGTGTTAGTTACCCTTTCGTTACTTTCTGGTACCTATCACAGGCATTGACAGGAAAGTTACCAATTTCTTGTTACGTTGGTCTTCGAGACTGACATTATCGTGTCAACATTTCTAATTGCGTACGTCATCAATTTTATTCTTAGTATCCGTTTAATTTCTATTGAATAAGGAATATCATACTTTTCTTGCCCTTATTGTAGGCTAAATATTTCACTTTAGGCTTTGACGACTTTCTACAGAAAAAAACAAATCGTCTTGTTAAGATTATTAATATTGATTAAGATTCTGTTTAGGAGTTTAAATGTAGTGATTAAAGAACAAAACTAACTTATGCTTCTTATACATAAAACATTTATTTTCACATCACATCATCCTTCTTATTCTCAAGTTCTGTTTTTATCAATTCATAAACCTTTTTAGCTTCATGATGTTCGTAGCAGCTGTCGTGTATTTGCTAGCTAAACGCCCGAGGGTCCCATAGCAACCCATTCTACTTTATTATTAGAATTTGCACGACTAGTCTAGACAACGAGCTGTTACATTTATTCTTTATCGAATTCCTTGAGCAAAATGAAAATCTGGAAGTCAAATGAATTCATAATAAATATTCTAAAAATAAGTTTCTTGTATTTTTGGAAGGACGTTGATTTGATTTTATATTCGATGCTGATTTGGCAGCTTTCAGAGCTTCGACTCATGCTAAGTCATCAAGAGTCATGCAATTTAGTGTTGGATATCTTTCTTTTCTAGTCAAGTTGATTGAAAAGTCAAGAGCTGTCCAGTTAAAAAACCTGGACACCTCTATTATCATTCAAATCCTAAAATATACTGATACTTTACAAAATGGGTAGAAAAGAAGATGAGGCATGTGTTTATGAGACTGTTTTTCGAGAAGGTTGGTTTTAGCTGGAAAACTGATATAGACGAAGAAAGTTAAGACGAAATACAACACACTATGTAAGTCATTTAGCAATACGATGCTATCTATGTGCTGGATAAGTCCGGGCATCACTGATATAATCAGATAGTCCGCTTATAGAATACACGAGACGGAATGGGTTGGCCTACTCTTAGTAGTCGGCGGAGCCAACCAATGCAAATAACGTTCTATTTTCCACATTTTATTAATAGATCAGATGAACAAAGAATTCCAAATTAAGTTATATTTTATTATTACCTTTATATTTATTGAATTGAAATTTTGATTATTTTTTTAGAAGAATTATTTCTCAGAGTACTATTTGCTATAATTAAAAGCTGTTTTTGCGGTAGTAAATTTAATATAGTGGTGAATAGGGAAATAAATTAGTATCGGCTCACCTCTGTTGCACGCGGTTTTAACGACTTGATGGAATATAGCCCTTCCTTTATTATATAATATGGTAATATATTAATGTTTTGCGCTAACTTTCGGAATAAATCCTCTTACTAAATGTGAAATCGTATTAAAATCCGTTCCAGTAACTAGTACCTACGAAAAACAAATTTGTTTTATACTGCAGATAGCAATAGACTAAGATATAGATTATAAATGCAGATAGAAGTGACACAGATATTTTATTTAGCTTTAAGTCTAACTACTGTCCGCTTACATTATTGTCCTATATTCTGGGTAACATTGATTTGTCTTGGAAATCTCCACACTTATAGTTTGGGCGCAGATTTATTGAATCATGATTAATTTTACCCTAATTTAAGTATGATAAATTTTACCATGACTTAGTTGAGCTAAACTAATTCCGTTTTGTCCTAATTCTGGACAATATTGTAATGGTAAAATGTGTCTGGAACTTAATCAATTTGGGAACAAGGCAATAGATTACCCTGAAATTACGTAGAACCAAATTACGTGATGGGGGAAGAGGGGCAGAATTTATTTTCTCAAAGTAATTTACGTTTGACATATAGACACTTAATACGTTCTTTGATTACTTGGTCAAAGATCATGAATGTACTTTATTGTTTATTAGACAGAATGTATTAAACTTTATTTGGAAAATATCTAAGAGGATGTCGAAGTCGGCCCGACAATTTTTTTTTAAAGTATGGCTGTTCTCGATTCTATGCTATACGCCAAAATGTGGGAAGGAAATATTTGTGAATTTTAATTGCTTAAAAATATGGACAAGACTAACGGATAACGATTGATAGTCCGTGTGAAAGAACACATGGCTAGAAAGAGGGTGCCTAAACTGAGATGAGCAATAGAGATTTATGGAAGTAGTAAACAGAAGAATAACGAAAAGTTTCAGTCTCGAAAGTTAAAATCTATGTAAATAAGTTACTGAGAAAAGTTCAAAAATAAAACACCATCAAAAGAAAACTGAACACAAAGTTTAAAAACATTTCCCGTAATATGTTGTTTTAGACGTATTGTTGACATACCCGGATGCGAAGCTTACTTGGTTACATATAGAGAAAAACGTCAGCGAACGCCCTTTTACTAACGTCCCGATGGACGAGGGGATTTGACAGCGTGGGTCACCGTGTCAAAGCCGATTCCGGAACCCGTTTTTATTAAAAAAGGTTTTTTTAATGTCGGAAAATTTTGGATAGGTGGTCGGTCTGTGAAAGGTGAAGTTGATGTGATCGGTATAAAAAGGACGGTTTGTAAGTGAAAGTTAAATAACCAGGTTTGGAATTTGAAAGTGGAAATATTTTTTTTAGAGGTAGGTGACCTCTCTAAGTTCGATTGAGATGAACGTCACTTCAGGCACTGAAAATCTACAAAAATATAGAAACCAGTAAGCTATCACAATTAGACACTTCTGTACTGATTAGCCAGAATATTCGACGTCGATAAGACTAAAAAATCGTTCCAATAAAACGTCGCTGTAGAATGATAACCTCGTATGTCCAGGAAACCAAACTTCACAGGAAACGAAAAAAACGTTGAATTTTGTCAATGTTTAAAATATTTTTACGTGCTTTTGTCGCATGTTTTGAATATAATAGATGGCACTAGTAGTCATATACTGGGTTCACAGTTTCGCCGTATTATAAAATACGTGGTTTACATACGATTTTTACAAAAAAAAAAACAAAAAAGAATTTTTGACATACGAGGTATTCATTCTACAGCGACGAAAACAACTTACATGTATGTGTGGTTTGACTTAAATCGCTATTCCTTTGTTTTTAGGACCATTTGCTCATAAGACGATTTGCTAGTTTCGTTTTGATATAGGTCATTTTGCTAATAGGAAGTTTTGATACGAAGCCAAAGGTACACATGAAAAATTGCATCGATAAACGCCGGTACACATCTCATTCATAGATACGGACATGTACTCGCATATTTTCGCGATTGAAATCCATAAATTTTGTCGAACAGTAACTTTCGATCCAAAAACGGAATTTATTAGAAACCAATTCTGTGTTACGTGATTCCATCAGTATGATAGTGAAAAATATTATTTTTCCGCAACCTGCAAAAAACGGGGTGTGAAAAACGTTTCGACTGAATGAAATAGGCATGAGTCGGCGTTATGCTGGCGACCGACGTACACTCACGCTCAAAATCGTTTTGTTGACAATCCCCGCTTATACATACTTACCTCACAAACGGTTTTTTTTTTCACTTGTTTCCACGTTTGAAACTTTTGTGCTATTTGAACAGCCTCAGTGCGGGGAAATGCGAGATTTTTTATGAGCGTGGATGTTGAAATTCTGACGTCTATTTTTCAACAGTTTACAGAAGACAAATAACGTTTCACGTTTAGGTAGGTACCTATCTCACTGTCGTGTGATTCTGCGTTTGTTACTTTTGTAAAACGCTCGTTGTGGCTACAAAAAATCAGGGAAAACCTTTTACATATAATGTAGTGTTTTAGAATCGACATTGATTATTAAGATCCTGTTTACCATAATAAATTAACGGATTTATTATGCCTACTTAAGATGACATGAAACAAAAAAACTTTTTTGCCAAAAAAATAACCGACTTCCAAAAAAACACTAAAAGACTGGAAAACTTCCACATTTTTTGGTGTTTTTTTTGAAGTCGGTAATTTTTTTGCAAAAAAAGTTTTTATTTTACACTTCTTAGTTATGGTATCTCACACAAATCCTTCTCAAGTGTCAAGTTTGCAATTTCTATTACTTGGATGACATATTTTTTCCAGCTATTTTGATTTAAAAATTAAACTACTGAACCGATTATGATAAAATTTCTATGGAACCGATCGGGGAGTATATCCTTTCATACAAAAGAAGAATTTTTCAAATTGGTTCATAAATGACGAGGTTATGAGGTAACAAAAAAAAAATACAACCGAACTGAGAGAACCTCCTCCTTTTTTTGAAGTCGATTAAAAAACGACCTCAATCTTATTTATTTATAACCGAATACCACTAACGTTAACTTCAAATGTAACCGTCCTTTCAACTACAACCAAATCATAAAGTAAATTATTTGGCCCATTAAACTTCCAACTGCAATGTGTAGAGTTGCCAACTTTTGAGGAAAACGTTCAGGAAATACCACAAAATGTTTCAATAGGAACAGTCAACACTCATTTATCTTATTGATCGAACACGTTGAAACCCTTATGTGTTTATTCTCCGATCTTAGATAAGAAAGTGTATGAACATTCATTGTTGTATCCTGTGAGAATGACTTACTGCCTTATCATTTTGTTGTTAAGTGTACATAGTGTAGAAGTGTCTGCTTTTGCTTAATCGTTATCGAAATTGGCATTTGAGTGTTAAATGTCAAATTAATTCTAACTCGCTTATATACTGAATTTTTAAGTTATATTTCGTATTTTCTCTTTCCACAGACACCCACTTAACGATTGATTCTTACTTCATTAGAACAACAGTTAACTTAACCTTTTTTAAATATAAATTATTACAAAAAAAAAAACAGTTTTTTTTTAAATTAATATTAATACTACCGTACCCACTTGAAAAAAATGTGAATTTTTAAGCTTGAATCATGAGGTCGATAAAGCCTTTTACAAGGTGATAATTTATTAAATTTGTGTACTCTCGCCATTGTACGTACGTACGTGCTAAATCAATATCATTTTAATTATCACTTGCTTCGGTGAAGGAAAACATCGCGAGGAAACCAGCATGCCTGAGAGATATTTTTCGACGGCATGTAAAGCCAAGTCAGAGGCCCTTGGGCGGCATAAAAACTCTGATACCAGGTTAGGCACTAAGCACACGTTATAGAAGAAGAATATCATTTTGTCTTTATTGCGCAGGTTAAATTATACAAAGATGTAAATATAATATGAGACGAGTTCAAGGTGCATTTTTTTTTTATATATTTTTTTTTTTAAACTGCCTCTTTGGTGTAGTCGTCGCAAACGCGACTGCTGTGCATGAGGTTCTGGGTTCAATTCTCAGGTCGACAAAAATGTTATTGGGTTTTTTCATTAGGAATTTCTCAGTAGCAGCCGCGGACTCTGGATTCGTGCCCGGTTGATGACAATAGAGTCGCCCCCTTTTACATAGGACTTAATTATAACTGGCAAAATGTGGGTGTACTAATGGGTACACCTTTGCCTAACCCTTCGGGGATTACAAGCTTGATGTTATGTTTTGTTTAAAGGTATTTTTGTAGGAAAGAGGAAATGTAGACCAATAAAGTAAAATGCTCTTAATTTCTTATAGGTCAACGGTAAGTCTTGCTATTTGAAAGAAAATTAAACTGTTAGCCAATAAACTAATTTATCAAAGTGTAAATAAAGCGCTGGCTGTTCTAACATAATGCTTCCGTTAATATGGGTTCTCATCTTATTAAGAAAAATTGTCACCTCAAAGTGGCAATTCTTAAAGAGTAATGACTCTAACTTACATTCAAAGACAGCGATTTTAGATTCACAAAAATGCAATGAGATGACTGAAAATTTAACTCCGAAAACCAGCCACATTTAATATGCTCTCAACATTCTCACTACGGAACAATCTGCAGAGCAAAGCGTCACATCCGCTTCTTTTGAACGAATGCCAACATCTGCATCCTGTCGCGTTGCTAATAATCTTCAGCCACTCCAATGATTAAGTGGTTCCCTAAGGCTGTAGTTTGGAACATTAAGACGCACCCCGCACCCCCGGGTATTTAAAAAAAAACGCGAAGTTGCAAGGTTTCCTCGTAGAAATTGTATGTTTTTCGTTCGTTGTTTGAAATAACAATCACGTGTTAAAAATAGTTCGTTTTCTGTACTACAATAAAAATGAAGCAAATTTTAGATAACTTAATTATTTATTTAGTAATAATAATCATTCTCCAAATGCATGTTTGGGCAAAAACTCACGAAGACCTGATTTGAGATCTCTACTTTGTAGATTCTATTGAATATAGACCATCATTTTTTTTCATCTCACAAATATCCTACACTGTTATAATAATATAATGCATTTTCGTTATATGCCTTTTAGGTAAATTGTATAAATAACGCCGAAATGTAAGAGGGCTCTTAAGCCGGATACAGATTTTTTGCAACAAAACATGAAATGCACCTTATGCAACGCGCAATGCAAAATTTCCATCTATCCTAATGTTCGCGAATACACTGAACACGACGGCGCAAATGCAAGTGTAATCCGGCTTAAGGAAAATGTTGCATTGCGTGTTGTTTTGCAAATAATCGGTATCCGACTTTATGTACGGAAACAACGTATTTTGAAGCTGCCAGTACTTCTGTTAAGATAGAGAGGGAAAATATCTCTTAGAGGACAGCCAGGGGTTGCCAGAATTTTGGTCTGAGTCTGTTTTAATCTTCATGCAGCTTGTCTGACAAAAGTACGAATGTCTTCTATCGAGTATTTTATGGTTTCATGTAACAAATTCGACGACCCGAATGGCGCAGCGGTAGTGAGGCTGCCTTACGTTCATAGGGTTCCGGGTTCGAATCCCGGTAGGAGCAAGTGTTTGTGTGATTAAGCATGGACATTTGTTACCGAGTCATGGATGTTTATATGTATAATAAGTATGTATTTACAAACAAAAAGTATCTATGTAGTATATCAACTATCTAGTGTCCACGACACAAGCCTCGTTGCTTAGTGTGGCACTAGATGGCGCTGTGTGTAATGTCTAGCGATATTTATTATTATTATTAAATTAGAGTCGAAAGTATCTTTCTAGAGACTTGACTATTTTCCAACTTGTTGCCAGAATTTAATTTATGATATTGATGACCTTCAAAATTAGCTTGTTTTAACTACACTAACAATATATAATAAAGATACTATGTAGTATACAAAAAAGTGAGAAGCTCCTCGAGCAGCAAAATTACTGGATTAAATTATTTGTACTCTAAGTTTATCAAATTATTTTTTTCAAAATTATCAAAAAGCTTGTTCGCCAAGCTCCACCTAACAGTTTCCTACTCTTTAACATAATCATTCAAAATTAAAAAAAAAAATCTGTAAATATGAAGTGGTGTACCAGATCGTGCCAGAAGTTGCGATTCGAGCGTGAAGTAACATCTGGTGTGTTGAACGACTGCCAACAGCTGCACGTTGACCGTATTAATCCCTACTCCATTTGTGGCTGGAAACTGGACTGGTTTGCGACTTCCATGATTTATTGTATTGTGCCTTCGAATCGAAGGCTTTTATTAAAGAATTTAATCTGCAGCTTGTTGATTCTTTTGGCTCAGTTGCAAACAATAAAAAGCGCGTTTGTGTAGAAGAGGACATGGACACTTAAATAGATGGATAGAGTACACTTTTATTCATTCTCTTACCTTTATCTCAATTTATTTGGTGATGAGTTTTTGTGTGAAAGAGTAACAAACATCCATCATTCATCTATGTATCCAGAGTAACAAACATCCATTTATCCATGCAGACTAACAAACAACCATCCATCCATCCATCCATCCAGAGTAACAAACATCCATACATCCATCCTCACAAACTTTTGCGTAAGACGTACATTTCAGTTTGTTTGAGTTTCGGCACTTATGTCAATAGAAGAGTCATTTGACTAATTTTTAACGATACGTTTTATTGGTAAAAACAACCGATATAATGCAAATCAAAAACAGTTAGTTCTCGATATAATTTTACAGTATTCAAGTTCAAAACAATTGTGACGAACAGTAAGTTAGCCAATTCGTTTAGCGCAAAAACCCTGGACACCAATTATTACTAGACAAGACTAAATGGATTTGAAAACTAAAACAAATTTTGTGGATTACGCTTGTGGTTTCATTGGATTATCCGTTACCACGACAAGTATACGGACTAACTTTTGGAAATAAAACAATGAACATGAGACTAGTTTTTAAGCACTGGATGCTGATAAAATGCTAGTTCGTATTTAACCCGAACTGTGAATAATCAATAATCTCTTTCACGATGGCCAGATTGGAACCAGGTAGGTTTCGGAAAAAAAAAAACAAAAACATTTATCTTGTTCAACTACCTACACACGCAAATAAAAAATAAAAAAAAAATTAGAAGAAAAATAAACCTTGGCGATAATGTCTAGGCAATAAATTGGTCACACCATGACTACAGACCCTAAAAAGTTGGGCTTCTACTTAAAAAAAAACTGAAATTCACTCACTCATTCATAAGAGTTCCTTATAAAGGGTGTAAATAGACCCTGAACGAAGCCAATAGGTACTTGTTTTCCCCGTCATTACGATCATTATTTTGTTAAGAGCGTGTACGCCGTACGGCGTTTCATACAAATTTTCAAGTCCTTATTTTTCGATATGACTGAACCGATTTTAATGAATTTTCATACCCATAAGCAGGATACATAGGTCTAAAAAGTTAGTGAAAAACATTTTCGCAAAATTGTGTTACAGTTAAATTAGACCGATTTTAAATTTTCCATAGAAACAGAAATTTCCAATTATCTTTTTTTAAATAAGACAATTCGAAAATGTTTTTCACTAACTTTTTGGACCTATGTATCCTGCTTATGTGTGTTTCATTAAAATCGGTTCAGTCGTTTCGAAAAATAAGGACTTGAAAATTTGTATGAAATGCCGTACGGCGTACACGCTCTTAAGGACTATACCTGGGAACCTTCTGGTTACGGAGATATTGGAGGTCAAAGTTCCAATTTTTCGCAAGTTTTTTTTTTTAAGGTTATCACTTTACTTTAGATAGCTCCATGACCTGTTCACTAATTCAATACATCCATCACAACAATGTTTTGAGTGTTACATTGTGTTTTACCGTAAAACGTGATTTTTCACCCAAAAAAAAAGTCGTTTCCCAGCTATATTTTTTGCTTAGGGTGCTTGGTTGACAGCTTCATGTAGGGTCCGTTTACACCTTGTATATAAATGGTGAGCACCGAGGAAAGATTTTTGGATGTGTATCTCTTAAAGGGGTTGAATAGGGTATGACAGTTTGCATTGTCTAAAAGATCGTGATTTTTGAAGTTAGAAACGTGGAAGTTGGAACTAAAACGTACATAGAACGTAATATGTGCTTACAATGTAATACATACTACGCTCACTGACGGTCAAACAATTTTCAACCTTATAACTTAAGAAATAACGGTGAAAAGTGGCAGACCGTCTGTGAACTCGGTAGACGCTATAATGTAAAACCTACCTAGTAGTAACATCATTTTCTGTGAAATCGGTCCTAAGAAGTTACCAAATTGAAATCTTATCGGCAACTAGATTTGTACTAGAGAAATAGAATTTGCAAGGAGGTGGTGATAAAGCACGACATAAACTGTCGCACAACATCCTCGCCTACTTTTTTCTTTACACCTTTAACACTCCATTTACTTCAACCTACCCCTTCCAGACACTGACACGATAAGTCGTGTCTCGATTAAAGTACTAGATCGTCTCAGTATTAACTTAAATAATCACCATTTTTACCGCGTTTACGGAACACATTATCCGAGTGTTATAAATTCCTTAATCTATACATATACATAGGTATAATAAAATTGTAACAGGCCGATGTCTGTACATTCAAAATATTGAAAAAGAAATTATATGGGAAGTCTTTATTAGAGCAAGAGAAGCCAAAACAACAGTTCTTAGAATTTTTGTCTGTCTTTCTGTTTGAAGGTATATTTGTACGCGCATCACGCAAAAACTACTGCATGGATTTAAATGCGGTTTTCATCACTCTACTGCTAGATGCCTAACTTAAAATATAGGCTACATTTTACCACAGGAAATGTTTCTTTTTTTTAAATTCTATATACCACGAGTACAAAGTCGCGGGCAAAAGCTAGTCCATAAATAAAGACGTATCTAAAACCGTGAAATATCTTAAGCGCTTCCATTTTCGAACATTCTTTTTTAATTTTTGAAATTACATTGTTTCTCAACATTTTTTGGCCGAATTTAATAGTGTGGCCACATAAATTCTCGGGTGAGGTTGACACACAAGATTTATATAACCACGAAAGGGTTGAAATTGGAAAGGTACCTGTACGAAAATCGTTCGCCCACCCTTTTGTACATCGTACTTCATGACAGGTCTGTAGGCCTACCATGACCTTTTAACGCAGGAATTTTTTAGTTCTATTTCGAGAGTGGGAAAGAAATGGCAGCTGTGTATCTCTTTCCCACCCTCGAAATATAACTAAAACATTCCTGCATTAAGGGGTGCTAGTAACCCACCTGTATTGGTGTGAGCGAAGTTCAAGAGTTGATTGTATTATAACTTAGTTAACTCTTAAAGCATTGTTTTAGTCATAATTAACGTTGTGTATGAAGTAAATGATGTAATTAGTCATATTAATGTACCTTTTGAGGTGTATTATTTATCGCTATTTATATTTTTAGGCATAAAAGATTATTACACAACAAAAGACACGTTCAAAGGGCAGATGAGTCATTTTCATTTAATTCATGTTTTCAAACACAGTAGTATAATAACTGTAAGTTATGTCATAATTTTGTCTTCCTCCTGTGTGTAAATAAATGATAAAATAAATAAGTAAATAACATTACAGCTCATTCTTCTCAATCAATTTTCCTTGTCGAATTTAATGGCACCGACGGAAAGGATTAAGTCCAAACAAAGAGACAATAATTGTTTTCAGCCACCCATGAGTTCACGTGGCTGCCATGTAACCGAAATATAACGTACAACATAATATAACAACAAGTGATATTAAAAAAAAACCGGCTTTTTTCACATCTGATGAATTGAAGCATTCTGAAATTAACAATATCTTTATTGGAACATAAAAACAAAAACAAAAAATACAAGCACTTTACTTATATATTTTTCTTACTGTGTTTGGGTCGGCGCAAGATGTTTTTTTTTATCAAATAACGGAAATTATTCACATAAGCCTTACTTTCTCGGAACATGGTTTCGTTGAGTTACTGCTTTTGACTTTCGGGGGCAGTATAACTCTCTAGAATATCGATGATATTGCCCTCATGTGATACGTTACGGTCTCAAGTACTCTTATTTCTAATATTGCTTCGAGTATCTACCAAACTTTGATCGCACGCATCGAGGCTTACCGAATTGTTTCTTGTTACTCAAAGCCCTTTACTTACTCGATAATGTTAGTAGGTCCATCAAACCTTATAGACAACTTAACGCTGAAGTATCGTACCTTTGATCACTGTTGGATTATTTCTCACTTGAGCTTGAAACTCTTTGTCGGACTTTGACGGGGTGACTTTATGTAGTTTTTGATGTGCTTATAAATACAATTCTTAAATTCACTCACAGACAACGTACAGCTTAGTTCTAAAAGCATCAAAGTTTGCGAAATAGTTCCTTGTATTTGGATTGTCAGAAATAGGTACACTAAGGGACATAGCTGAAAATAAATGCCTATTTTACTTATACAAATGTATATAATATATATATGACGATAACAAAAAGGGTTTGGGGCCAAAATTACCAAAGAGGAGAGCCTCTCTCTTTGGTAATTTTGGCCCTAGAATGGAAGGAAGAAAGGGAAGCCTTTGTCCCGCAGTGGTACACATAAGGCTCACAATAATAATTTTCGCAACATATTTACCATGTCTGCCAGATAAATCTACATCAACGGAATCTACAAAGAAACAGTTTTTGAAACTATGGTCATAATCGGAATGATAAATGGTCACATTCGTGTTTTTAATAGACCAATCCCAAAACGGATGTTTTGCTATGAACATAAGTCGAAAAATTCCATCTTCACACCGTAGAATACACATTTGAACAGCGAAAGAGTACTCAAAGTACCCCAAGGAATTCTCACACGATTCCCATACATTCAGGTCTACAAATCCAATTAGTGTGAAGCAAAAGTTCCTTGGTACATTTTGGAGAGCATCCAACAGTTTCAATTTGTGATTGCCAACCGGGTTTACGTTGGGTCGCTCCATTGCTACTGATTTAGCCTGGTGGCGTGAGGGGAAAGACAATTGGTTGGTGATTACTTTGCATTGGAGGTTGTACAGATGGTTTCTTGAATTGGGGGGATACTTTTAGCGATCTTCGAGTTTCGGAATGTCTTTGAGAGTAGTCAAGTGATTGTTTCGTCAAAGCTTTTTGTGCCTTTGTTTTTATTTAAGTTCTAAGTTGGAACCAGTTAATAATGATTTCAATAAGATGGTAGCTTTGGGTAATTTTTTTTTTTTTTGACCGGTGGTCGAAATTTGTTTTTCTTTATTCATATAGAATTTATATAACTGTTTTGCCAAAGGGGCTACAAGATAGGTATATTTAATTATTCCTACAAAATCTAATAAAACTCATAATTTTTACTTCATAACACTTCTATTCCACTTTCCATAAGTAACCAAAATAAGCATTTAGGTTACATACTAAAAGAAAAAAAAACCTTTCGATATCGGAAACCGATATTCTTGAACAACTCGCCGTGTAAAGAAATCAAAACACTCCGTTGTATCGATAAGGTATTATTGTTTATTGGATCGCAGGCCCATTCTTATCTGTACCTTTTGATATCGATAGGACTAATGACTTGGAAACGTCCTTGGCTTTCGAAAGTCCTTCGACAGGAAAAAAGTTATTACTGAATTAAAATAACGTCAACTTTTCGAGCAAAGACGAAAATTAAATAGTACATTATTATTAATAATCGCTCTTCGTAATAAACGAAATGATGAACTCTGGAGGATTAAAACATTTTTATTATACTTACGTCACATAACCTAACACATCGGTATTTAATAAAATGAAAACACATGAAGGACGGTATGTAATATTTGCGTACATAATATTGGACATTAAGACTTATAGGAATATTTCTTGAATAAAGTATTTATCATATGACAAAACGTCGACGCATATTGTTTAGATAAACGTTGGTATTGTGTGTAATATACACGCTTCTTCAAGTATTCCTCTATGTGGTATCAAAGGCTCCTTAGTGATCTAGTCACGTATTGCCGTATAGACGTTCTTCATTTATTTAGTTTGTGTGGTGGAAACGTGGCTTTTTTGTAATGTAATACCTACTCATGAATCTAGGCGACAAATATTTTGGAGTTTTGTTTACCACTTGTAAGAACGAGACTGTCCTAATCCAATAAAAACCCTACGGTTTATCTAAGCGAAGCGGTGGTGGAACTCGGCTCTAATTTCCTTTTGGTTCATCCTATTTCCTTTCCTAGCCGAGCGACGCCTTCCACCTCTGAAATGCATTTGCTCATGTGGAATCAAATACGAACCGCTTAGCTGCCTCACACAGGAACATGTAAACTTTATTTTAAGAAAACTCGACCATAATATATTTGGAATATTTCCGTCAAGAAAATTGGGTCGCGCAGGCTACAAAGTTTACATGTTCCGCCGAGGTATTCCTTTGCCTCCCACCCACTGGTGTGCACATAAGCCGTCTTATGCCCAAACCAGTGGAGCCTGACATCTGCTAACCAAATTCTCTCTTGTTACAGTAAAGTGATAAGTGTAACTCAAAGTATATTTTTGATGTAAACTAATTATTAATTTCATTCCGTCGAAGTACAAAGTATACATTTTAAAAGTGTTGAAAACAGATATTAATAGATTTAGAAAGTGAACTTTAAAATAAACAATATGACGTGTTGAATTCATTCATTCAGTGTGGTACAATGACTCTAGTGAGGACTGTCAGTGGCAGAGGACTGTTTCGAGTCGAAAGTGTGAACTATAAAACGATATGGGATGACTCATAGTGCAAAATGTTATGTGCAACCCACTGTCCGATCCGAAGATGATGCGCGATATCCACGACAATGCTGGGGCAGGCACAAGCGGCGGGATGGAGGAAAGCGAGGACGGCGGGAATGGGGTTGTCGAGGTCGATATGGACGACTGCGGCTCCCTCGCGCTTCCACCCGACCTGCCCCCCTACTCCGGCGACTATATCATCAGCGACTACATGGAACGCCTCGGCACACGTCTCAATATTCTCGAAACAGAACTCAAATATGCTTGGCGAGCGCTCGACCTGCTCAGTCAAGAATATGTCAGGATGTGGGAACGGCTCGAGAGATTGGAGACGTTGCTCGCCGATCAACAGGGTGTGATATCAACTTTACTGGACTTTTACACATGCCGAACTGTCAGTGCCAGAGATCCCATCACTCGGTTAGAAGTGATCAGAGAAATATTAGGAAATGGCACTGTCGAAGATGGCATAGAAGAAGGCTTAGATATTGGACGAAGTGCAGTGTTATTAGACGACCAGGAAGAGATTATGGAATCAAATGAAGCATTCTATAAGAGCTTAAATCAAGCCTACCGTGACGATCTAGTTTGCGATGAAACATCTAGGCCACCATCACAATTAGATATGATTTGGGAAGCTCCGGAAGAACCGGACATAGAAATGATGCCAACAAGCTCTAGACAAATATACAGTTCATCAGACTATAAGGATTACTGCGGATTAAAAGGTGGACCTGTAATTAGCGAAAGAGATTTGGTACATTTGTCTGCTTTAAGTACAATAGATCAAATTACAGTAGATAAATTACATGAATTAGATAGATTGACAACCCAATTACACAAAGATTCCAGAGAGTTAAAAGACTTGAAAACGAGGCTTCTTAGTCCTGAAACAAAACTATCAAAACATGACAGGGAAATAGAAGCAAAGGCATTGGTTGAGGATGGCAATATAATAAATGAACAACTAAAAAACGTCTATTCTGGCGGTGACAACTGGGCTATTAACGATATGATGAAAAACTTTGAAGATTTTATGTTAGCGGCACCTAAAGATTCTATTGTAAGAGAGAAATCTCCATCTAGGTTGTCACTAACTGATAATGTGTCGGATAGAGCAATAGATTATTTGCCGCCAACTCTGTCTCCTCGTCGAAAGTTTGTACCAGAGAGAACCACTACAGAACCTTATACGACGGTAACTGGGCGACTAGCATACAGTTCGGCTGTAGCCAATGCTGAGATAAACGCAGCCAAAGCATCTAAATCACCTAGTGCTATTTCAAGGGAAAGGTTTGAATATAGTTCTCCGTATCAAATAACAGACACTTCCAGACAAAATTATTTTTCTAACAAAGGCCTATCTCAGCCTCTAAACGAGATCTATAAATCAAGTGGTTCAGAACAACTCTCTCCCATGTCAATTCATGAAATATACAACGGACCTAGTGCTAATGAATTAAGTTATGAAGATAACAGGCTAAGAAAATCACCAAGTCCCCCGCCACCGGCTCCGCCAAATGGGACAAATGGGTTTCCATCAATAGAGAACAACAACGAACTGGTTGCTCATCAACCAATGTTATCGACAAATAGCGCTATGCCTCATGATGGTATGCGTTTAAGTCCCAGATCTCCAAAGTCACCTAAAACTTCCCCTAAGCACGTAAAGAGGGATTCGGCAAATATCGTAGCTGCGAAATCTGATTCAGGATTATCGTCAATGAGTGGATGGTCCAGTTTAGAAAAAAGTCCAGGTTCACCTAAAACGGGAAGAATTACGCATGGAAGTCACGATTCTCATAAAATGAGAGATCCTTCTCCACAACCAATACAAAGAATTTCGTATGAGGTCGAAACGAAACCGTATATAGAAACACTTGTGGATTCTTATCTTTTCGAAGGGACAGACTTGAAGAGCGATTACAACTTACGAAAGACAGATCTCATAACGAAAGAAATTAGCTCTAGAGATTTGAGTAAATTGCAAGGAAAAGTGGATAGTGATTACATGAAAAGCGACATTCCATATTCAGTAACAGATCAAATGACTCAAATAAGCAATATTGGGGAATATTATTACGGCAACGAAGCTCCTTCAATATATTCCGTAGCTGGAAATAGGCAACCAATATTCACAACTGTGTATAGTACTCCAAGAGGAATGTTGTCTGAAGATAGAAGTTTTTCCGAATTATTAGATAGAAACGAAATTTCTGAATCTGTTGCGAGGCCCGCAGTGGATTCTTATCCGCCAGAACCTAGTTATCATGCTCAAACTGTAGTCATGTCGGCGGCAAATGCCAGCAAACGACCTCTGACTAGGGCTAATACGATGGGCGCGAATGATCCACATTTTTATCAAAATGGTTATAAAGGACACCGCGCTGGATATCCTCCCGGCAGTCTCACTGATGCTCTCTCGTATTACCCTACATCGACTAGGTACGACTCGCCGAAAAGAACATCTTTAGAAGATCAGATCTCGTGGCAAGGTGGCAGTAGATCTCCGACCAGTTCAATGGAAACGTCAAGCTTGAAATCACATTCTTTGAGTATAACTGAAAGAAAACAATTCCAAAATCAACTACAACAGGAATATTTTAAACAGCAACAATACGACCAACGGAATGGTAATGCAATGTTTGAAAATGAAGGTGTCGAAAAACAAGCTGTACCTGAACATAACAAAACGAGAAAAGAGCAATATGTTGAGTCAAGTGGTATTCTCGTTTCTGAGTCGGGCTACTTATCAATATCAAACAACTATAAAGGCAAGGTTCAAGACAAGCAGCCAAAAAAACCAAAGCGGACTTCATCACTAAAGTCTGCCATGTCTTCGATGAGTCACTGGCTCCCAGATTTACATTTGCCTAAAAAACACAGATCACACTCACTTCCTTCTGGTGTTGATACAGTGGAACCATCACAGCAAGAGAAATCATTAAAAGAAAGGATATTATCTGCACAGAGAAGGAAAAAGAAATATCATTTGGTGGCTTCAATGTCCGGTTTGTTGCAAAAAGCAAGACGAAAGCAGCAAGCCAGTCATCAATCACTTTCAGACCCAGAGACCTCTGAAAATGAATGGTCTGGCGGTCGATCTAGTGCTCAGTCAGAGGATAGTGACAGCGTCTTTTCAGACTCCACACATGAAGGCAGCATGTTCCCTAAAGTAGCACCCAAACCTAAAAGAAAAATAAACAATCAAGAAATTGTCGAACAACAGCAGATGATACAAGAACGAATACAAGAGCAAGGAATAGAATTTCGTGATGATGACACTGAATGTATAATAGAAGAACCTGAAAAGTTAACTGCAGCCAGTAATGTTATACCGAGAGATAAAAGTGACGATATCGACTTTCATTTTGCACGTGTTAGTCAAATGAAAAAAGACAACATTCCCAAATTAGAAAAATTGGACATTGACACCGACATATCCAATGTCGACTTATTTGAAGAAGATGAAAGGGACGATAACCAATCCCCTGGCTCTCTTTTTGCTACTATTGGAGACGTGAAAAAGTCATCAAATGTTTCTGATGAAGGACTTAGCGAGAGTAATAAATCATACAGTGGAAGCTCGCAAGAGTTTGCTGTGTCTAGAGCTTTAGGTAAATATCGTCTGCGTAAGTCAACGTCAGTCTCAGATGAGCATATAAACGATATTTCTCCTCCAAAAGGAGAGGACGACCAACAAGAAGAAATAAGCCAAGAATTTGTAAATCAACAAAAAGAAAAAAGAGTTCGTAAACCAAGTCCACCCGAAGTGGTAAACCATACGTTAACACTACATGAAGACTCTAATAATTTACCAGAACGGAGTCCATCCATACAGAGCACTCGGGGCTTACCAAACAAATTTCAACCTCGACATCAACAAAGTTTGGAAATACCAAATAAACATGACGATGACGATAGTAGGAGTACGCATTCCTGGAGGAGTGGCTCCCGAGTATCTTCCAGGCGACAGAGTACTGAAGACAGTATTGATTCAGAAGATGAATGGTACTGTTACGAACTAAGGAAGTTAGAAGAAATGGAGCATCAGTCTCAGATCGAGGCTGAGCGACAACTGACCGTACCGGAAGAGCCAGAAATTGAAGAAATTGGAGAAGATTCAGGTGAATACCTTAAAGAAAAAATGTCGTTTGTACTAAGGGAACTTAAACTAAAGACAGCGACAACTAAGCAAAAGTACGACGAATCTCCAGTAAAAGACACTTGGAAAGATATAACAACTTTCCCAGTTATCGAAGAAACTATTGATGATATTCGTGACAGGGAATCCGATGATGATAAGTCATTTGAGGATTCCGGTTCAGGAGAAACTTCTGGACCCGACAGCCCAGTTCAAAGTGGTGATGAACTGGATGATGACTATGATATGCCACAAATTCATCAAGATTCTCTTCCTCTTGAGGAGCCTCCGCAACACCAGGACGCTCCTGTTGGAAGCAAATGGAAGCTCCTCAAAGCATTAAAAGACCGAAAAGCCGAAGAGAAGACGTCCGAAACTCCGGCGACGGCTACGACACCGCTCGCAGAGAAGGACAAAGTCAGCGCAGGTGTAAGTTATCTTATGCAAAAGTTTCATGAAATTAGAGTTAAGAGTTAAATATAAGCTGTTTAGACATATTTATAAGCTGCAGGTTACTTCCATGGTTATTCGAAATAAATCTCATAGTTAGACTGATATACTCAAGCCATTGCTAACATAATTAACCCGCTTTACAATTCTAATACAAACGATGTTACTCGTTATATTATAAACTATTATATAGATTAGTAAGTAGGATGTGTACTTGTTATTTATAGTCGTCCATTTTAAACAAGTTTTAGTGGAACATTACACAAGTAACTATACTTCAATTTCCCCGAAAGCAGGGCTCTGTTAGAACATTTAATTTTGACGTCATTTTAGGTAGTTTTGACCTAAAAAACTAACTGCGGTTGTGAGAAATACATTCAACCAGTTTCTTTCTCTGCGTGTACTGCTAAATATGTATTTGAATGCATAGAATAGGGTGCTCGTATATACAATATTATACTTATATGATATTTACTTACTATTGACGCTCTTTCTATTTAATTGAGGCAATAATTAGGTATAACCAACGCAATAGGGTACTAAGAACTTTCTATATATGTATTAAAGGATTTTTACATAAAGCTTAAGATGATAATTCAACTAAACAAATATACAATTTTTAATAACGGTTTGCTTGACGATATATATACTTGGTAAAACGGTAATCTTTACATAAAATTATGTACTCAGTATTATATATGTTTGTTGCTTGATAGATATTGTTTGATAATGTTAGTGTTAATTAATGAATTTGCTGTCTATAGTTAAATTCATCCATGTATCGGCTTGGGGAGCATTTTGTCGTACAAAAATCATTCACTGTCATATCATCTCATATCAGAGAAAGATGTTCCTTTATTTATAGAGATTCGAAAATAAGTAATAATTCTCAGTCATAAATACATATTCACTATTTTCTAATATAGTATGAATACTCAAAGTGATATGCAATACATTATCAGTATGAACACTCGACTACGGTTTAGATAAAATAACCAATACCTAGGTACTAGAGAAAACATTGTTTACAATATATTTGTCACGTATTCTTACAAAATATTATGTAATTTTATGAAGTCCAAATAATGGAAAAAGCCCACACTAAGGAAACATATAACGATGGTAGCCCAGTCCAAACAAGTTGCCTTTGATTTCGAAATCAAACGAGGTTGTCGCAGAATATTGATTTCATACTCGCCTTTATCTCAAATCTTTGAACCGAAGACCGCTTTCATTTAATATTGGTAAGCCTATGGTTGCCAATGATTGCACACTTGCATCATCACACATCTACATAATTGCGTATAAATAAAAACCCATACATTAACAAATATTTATGTCTAACCGTAGTCAGGTCAAAAAATATATCAAATAATGATTTCTTCCGAAAAACAATAGGTACTAGTTTATATTCCCCTCTCTATTTTTGAAAACATTTCAATACCATTGTTACATAAATATTTTAATCGAGTGATTTATATTAATAATCATAATATAATTAAATACATATACATCGTAACGTATTTACTAGATGTCACACGGCTTAGGTAATCGTATAGCTATTTACACTTACATAAAAATATAGCTGGCACTTTATGTACTTATAAACATACTTAGCGGAAATTTTTAGATGTTGAATGATATTGCGTAGAATTATGATAATTATAATTATTATGGGCAGATTCGATATTTTTTTTTGCGAGTTTTTATTATTAACTTTGCGTGTTTTTGCCGTCTAAACTTTGCATTGAATTGGGACAATGTTATTTCAAGTTTCAAAGACTTATTTGGTCCGAATTATACCTACTCACCTACATTCAGTGATAGTTTCATGGTTCAAAATGAATATTTATCATTACAGTCTAAAACTGCCCAAGCATTATTACTATTGTTAACAGTAACTATACTATACTATAAATTAGTGTGTTTTATTGTTAGGTTAATTCTCCATGTAAGCTGATTTATGTTAAAAATGTTTGATTAAGTTTCCATGACAAGTCTAAAACATGTTTTCTACATTTGTAAAACATAACAGAACTTACATTTTGACATGTCCAATAGAGAACGTTACAGATGACAAAAGCATCAATAATTATTAATTAAATGATCGAATATGAGCAGTTGTCTATCATGAATTTGAAATAAATCGTTTGTCATAGAAAATTAATAATGTGATAATATTACTGTATTGTTGGTTGTTATTGGTTTTTAATAAATACATGTTAGCTTTTTATTTTAGTTTTTATTTTGTTTTGTTAATTGTTTTGTTTTTTGTTTTTAGAATGGCTCCGCTGGCTTCAGCGAGCATGGAGGCAGAGGAAATGGGTATGTGAACTGATAATATTATTTATTTTTAACTAACAACAACTCTTCAGGGCTGTCAACCGATAATGTGCCCAGCAAACTGGCGGCATTGCCACGTTGTATGGCAATGCTTAGCCCTGCCCTTATTTACTTTCCTCGAAAATTATAAATTAACTGTGCAACGTCATTAGTTTTAATAAAAAGGTGTGAATATTCAACATTAATTTATTTAACGTTCTAACATATTACAACGGAGAACCCGGAAACCTCGACTTACGAACACTTTTCAATACTTTAAAATGCATCAGAGAAAAGGTAATCTAACTAAACCATTTTCATAGGCCGCCCGGTAACGAGAACCCATTCTACAGTAACATTGACAGCATGCCCGACATCAGGCCTCGGAGAAAATCGATCCCTCTCGTCTCAGAACTTGTAAGTAACGTTCGAATTTTTTCTTATCGATAAAAACCTATCTCTATTATTACGAATCCGATGGAAGTAAGCTATCTTTCTCTCGGGCCGGTTTCAATTCGCTATCTTGAAATTGACTTGAAGCTATTACAAAAGAGCTATCTTTGCATAATACGCCTTTTACCTGAACCCGGTTATGGGAGGTAGACATTTGAAACTGGCCATAAATGTTTACAGCTCGCATCGACGTACGCTTCCTGAAGCTTAGTAATATTAGGCGCGTAATAAATGTTTTCTTCTACACGGAAAATTTCCATGTTATTATGTGTTTTGAACAGTTTATGGGGAGATTTAAAGAAAATTACATCGCGTTCTTTGAATTTTGCTCTTGTATAATTTTTTGTATTTTATGACACAGGAAGTTGCCTTATCAATCGTAAAATGTGACACGGCGTAGGTGAAATATGAGAGTTAGTCACGCTTTGAAAAGATAAACCTGGTTTGATATAAATAGTTTACTCTCCATGTATTGTTCAAATAGAAAAAAAAAAAAACAAAAAAAAGGCCTATTTGATCCCTTCTCTCTTCATTGATGTCTCAATGTTACCTGTATTGTGTTTTTCCTTCTGACCTTTACTACTTAGATGGCCTTTAACCTATACTTAGACACCAATCCAACCCTTACTGTACCGTGTAAAAGATAATTAGGGGTCACCGGAGAAAACTACAGTAGCGGAACCATAGAAACCGAATGAACTACTCTTATTCCTGATAAAAATTAATAATGTCATTGCATTTTACCCCCTTACCACGGACCCGCAGGTTCTCAAGGTATTTCTATCCCAATAACACTTCTATTCTATGCATGCAGTTCTGATCGACAGTGAAAAGATAAAATACAGGTCACCAACCTTTAAGCAAGATTTTTGTCTTTTCACTCACTGTACATAGTGTGCTTGCATTGAAATTTGATTTAATTTGTTTTGGCCTCTGCATGTTTCTGCTTTAGATCATTTTTTCAGATGTTGGTTAAGTATAAAAGGTAAAGCTACATAATATTGTTATACATCCAACGATTGCCTAACACCATCACAGCATACATAAACAAATAATAAAAAGGAAAATTGAATTCCACACTGGGACCATGCACGTGCTTGCCGATTTCGTTTTCATTGCGAAGCTTCGATATCACAGCAAATATTATTTTTGCGACTGAAAAGTCTTTTTCATCACAGCATCAATTAACATGATCCCTCAAAATAAATGTAATACTGTTTCAGTGTTGTACCGACTCACACACACACATTTTTACTTTACACGCACTTGAATTTTTTGTATAATCAAACGAATTTTTCATCAGTATATGAACTACTGGAATTTTCGAAATGGTAGATAAGATTTGTTTAAAAGACAGGCTTAAAAACAGCTTTCTTCAAAGCATGAGTAGCTTCAACTTGCAAATTATATACAAAAATTCTCAATTTCTAGACCAATTACAATAGAAACTTTTCAAAATAGTAGTTAGGTAGGCAAATTGAAGCTTGATTAGAAATAGCAGACACAAGACTCAGTGCCATTACATACTGAGGATGGAGTGAAATGTTATTACCCATTGCTCATATATTCTCTGCTGTTTAGACGATGGCTGCTACGAAGAGGAACGCAGGTTTGGCGTCAGCTGTACATCGACAAACGTTGAATGACGAGGAATTGGTGAGTTCAAACTTATTACCGTTAACATATTTTTTATATGATATAATATGCAGCTAATAAACAAAATTATTTTTTTTTGCTTACTGTTTCTTAGATAAAAAGTGTATTCCAGAAAATGCATGTATACAAGAAGACATTGCAAGCACTCATCTACCCAATATCTTCGACTACGCCCCATAACTTTGTTCTATGGACCGCGACTTCGCCCACCTATTGTTATGAGTGTGAAGGGCTACTTTGGGGCATCGCCAGGCAAGGTGTCAGGTGTACTGAGTGTGGTGTCAAGTGCCATGAAAAGTGCAAGGATTTGCTCAATGCCGACTGTTTGCAGAGTAAGTGGAGCCCTGAGAAGGTCTATGGGTATATTTGTAATATAAATCAAAGGAATTTGTTTCATTACCTTACTAGTCAAGGTCAATTTATTTACAGTGTTCATTGCTTTCAGGTGTGAAACACTTATTGTTTTAAGAATGGAACGGATTCCTATAATTTTAATGTTGTGTACCCCTGATTCAGTGTGAGCAAGTACGAGAATCCCAAAAAAAAAAATTTCAGCAACTCAAAATCTTAAAATAATCATTCTCTTACTTCCCGATCACAAAATATGTGTGCCATGAATGTACAGTTTTTAATCACAAAAGCAACAATTACCAAAAATCTTGTGATTAAAAAATCTAATCAAAATCTTAAAGAGCGTCACTTCAAATATATCTTTCTGAACGTTCGCGACGCGCGAAATGTTTAGGTTTTTAGAGTTGGCTGGGAAGCGCAGTTCCCTCCTTATTAAACTCAAGTGAGTCAAGAAGCACTTGACAGGTCACTCGTTGTAGACAAGATCTTTGGATACACAACGTGGCAGAAGAAAATCAATATTTAATGCACAGTGTCTTTGAAGAACATTGTACTTAAAGCGCTCAAAACAGAGCACGATTTGACGCTAGCTTAGGCCATTTCGCTTTATGTACCTAATTTAATTATTTATTTACGTATTGTTGAGGCATTCGTCTTCTATTAAGTTAGTCTAGATTGTGAGGTCTTTGAAGCCGAGAGATTTAATGCTTTATTTTAATTTAAGGCGAATACTTTTGTTATTCAAAAGCGAGAGTATAAATTGGGTTTTAGATTTTAATAGTGTTCAAATAGCGTGTGAAGACGATAAAAATAATGGATTTCGAGATGAAGATTGAAATCGGGGTATGAGTGAAGTTGCTTCATAAGTCGGAAGTGGGAGTTAGTCCACAATTCTCCCACACTGAGGGAGATTCAATGGTACTTAATGGAGAGCAAGTCTTGTGGAGAGTTATGACCTTTGCGCCCGCACTTTGCTCAGATCTAACTAGATATATATATAATGGAGATTCATAGATTTATTATCCTAACCGCAAGTTATCTATTTGTTTGAAATCAGCTTTGTTCCTAACATATCAGATTGTATTCCAGCGATGGATCGTTTAGTTAATGCTTTCAGATAATGATGACTGTCATATTTAACTATTACATGAAGTGACGTTCTTTAATGTCTCAATGTTAATATAAGTCTACTAGATGTTTTATTTAATTTGTTAGATTCCACTCTCTAGGTGATGTCTGTGTTAAAGGTAATAAATGGTATTCAACATCCAGAATGTCATTATAGAAGGTTACTACCATCCTAGTTCGGTTGATATGCATGTGTTAAAATTATTGCTGCATGCTACGATCGCTATACATCGGTGATCAGACATTCTTCACGTAAGAGAACACAGCTAGGACCATTCATAAGAAAGACACAATTAGCAACATCACCAGGATTCACTCAGTCGTAGGAATAATACATTTCTTTATATTTTTTTATCGTTGTTGTAATTATGTTTCTGTGGTGTTCATTTATCTCCCTTTTTCTTCATGTTTACTCTGACCTCATATAATGAAAATAGCATGATGTGTTTTCCCTTCCCAATTGATGATTTGACCATTGCTTCATCGGTGTGCATGGCTATCGGTGAAATACACAGATAATATTATATTCCAAATTTTATTATTCGCATATTATTCGGTTCTAGTTTGACATATGCACGATCATGTAGGCGAGCAGTCGTTAGGTGAACCGCGTTTTACGTAAACATTGTTTTTTAACAAATCAGTAGAAAATCGACTGCACGCCATCTTCATCCCTAGTCTACACTTTGAAATTTGTAATTGAATTTATAAAATTTTATATTTTGAATTATGATCATTAATTATTTTGAATTTATTTTAGTATTCTTAATTGAATATGATTTAAGATATTGGAGTGGTTATATCTTATTTGCTGACGTAAGTAAGTATATTAGTTATATTTTTTTTTGTTTCGTCATTTATTTATTTATTAATATTGTGCTGTGTATTAGTAACATGATTTTGGTATTTAATGTTTTCGAAGTGTGGACGTGTAGCTCGCATAGCTAGGGTTCGGTCCTGTCATCCGTTAGTTCCTTTCGGGTTGCCCCGCCCTGCGCCGAAACTTGTTTAAAGCCCTAATTAACAAAATTACTTATGTTATGTGCTGTTCTTTACCCTACTTTACATTTTACACTACCGTACACACCGTTTTTCTTACAAATCGGTTTAGAAGCTTTAAGAACACGAACGCCCAAACAAATCCGACATATGCAACGTGCTGTTACGATGTGCCTGTTAGCAATGTGTGCACGCAATCCAATGTCTATCCACTTCTATATTATATGTGGTCCTTTAGTTTTTATTTTTTACATATTTTGATTTATAGAGTTCCACGTTTCTGTATTAATTTTACTATCTTTATGTTTTCACTTCTCGTCCCTGAGGATGTTCAGCGCTTTAAATGATTAAAAGCATCGATTTGTATATAAATTATATGTTACGAGTTTCGTTTCAAAATAATGGTAAATGGACGAACAAACAATACTGATACATACAACACAGAGGGTGTTTTAGTAAGCGATGCAGTTCTAACGTCTTATGGAGATACTTGGCGGCTTGTTGATACTGTGTCTACCCAATACCCATCCACCTATAATAATATTAATAAGCTGCCAATAATAATCCTCTAAAAGTTAACAAAGCGTTGAACTGTATTGAATTTTTTTTACCAGGCGCCGCGCTCAGATCCGCTGCGGCCGGCGCCGCTCGACGTCAACGACCTGATTAGAACTGACATACATAAACTTTGCTCAATTTACATATCAAAGTTGGAGTCTTGTCAGGTTGAGGCCAAGAGTGGTCGTAGCGGGTGTGGGCGCGGGGCGGGGGGCCGTCCCGGCGCATCCCGCGACTGACAAGAACTACGTTGGCACCGCCTGATCAGTGTGTTTCGCAGGGGCGGCCGAAAAGTCTTCCAAACATGGCGCCGAAGATAAAGCCAATTCCATCATCACGGCTATGAAGGAAAGAATGAAACAACGCGAAAGAGACAAACCTGAGATTTTTGAACTGATCAGGTAATGAGACTTCCAATATTGATTTACGATAATGTTTAAAATTCCAAACTTCGTTCGGCGATTTGCTTTAAATGGGTCGGATTCAGGTATACGATTTTATATTTACCTCAATAGTAATAAACCTAATCACCATTTTGCCTTGTATCACTTAGCTGAAAAAAAAAGAATCACATAAACTTGCAATAGCTAAACTGCACGTAAATAACACCCTTTTGAAAACCATTTTGTATAACAGAAGTTGCTGTAAAAGCGCTGTTTCTAACGATGTCATAAAATGTAACGTTTAATATAATATAAAATGCTGTTGAGTAAATTGAAAATATCGGAAAGCAATCGCTGACACGAGTGTGTATGTGACAGACGCGTGTTCAGCATCGAAGGGGAGCCTCACGCGGCGCACATGAGCACAGTGAAGCAATCAGTCCTCGATGGTACATCAAAATGGAGCGCGAAGATCGCCATCACAGGTTCGATTGACGTACAGTGTTTGTACTAAATGTTCTCCCCTAGGATCTAGGTACCGGCAGAGGCGAAAACATCGAAAGGCACAAAAACACAATACAAACACAACACTAAATTGTATTCAATCTTTCGTTTCATGTGGCGGCCAGGCGGACTTTTAACGTCGACCCAGATACTCACATTGACAGTCTAGAGCAGGCGAAGCAAGTCACTATAGAAGGAACATCAAAGTGGTCTTGCAAGATCGCCATTACAGGTTTGCGGTGGTCTTTTGCGGCTACGAACCGCACGCTCGCAATTTTGGTACTATTAGACAGACTCTTCGCCTGATTTCTCTTTTCCCTTGTTTTTGATATCTGCTTCAAATTATGATTTTCGTAACATTCTATTAAAAAGGCGTAATAGCGTTGTACGACAGTATAATAATTATGCTAAGTTGAAGAAAGTAAATGCTTTAGTAACTGTAAGCTGCAGCTTCAGCAGATATCAAAAAAAAATCTATTGCATATCTATACTTCAAATACCCGAAAAATCACGGTCGTTAATGCACCGCCTCTAATCACTTCCATCGATAAAACGTAGCTTGATTTAACCATTAACAACACACTAAGGAAATTCCACGAATCTATAACACTTCACCAAACTCAGATGATGAAACAAATTCAATTATTCTTGTCACGCACACAAATATTTATACTCCCTGAACACTGAAACAACATGATGCAAGCCACGTTCATAAATAATTATTATTGCAAAACCACAACTCGGCAGCACGTCTGCTAAATTGACACAAATTGCATGAGAGTCACAAATTAACAATAATGTTACAATAATGAGTGGATTGTCACATGAATGGTGCTAGGGCTTCACATCACGAACATTAACCTGTTTAATTTTCAGTGCGACGATGATAGAAACCTATACTTCAGTAGTCGTTTGTAAGTGAATGAAATTTTAGAAGGAATAATAGCATGCAGAATGAAGGACCCCAATTATCCCGAATCTTCTAACTCTCCACTGTTACTGCAAATAAATTTTCGATTCGTGAAAATTCCAATACCATTAGACTTGATTACCGCGCATATCTTTATACTTCTTCTTTGAAACTATCTTCTTGGTCGAAGTTTGCATTAGAAGTTGCGATAACGTAGGTGCTATGTTCAACTTGTTTTAGAAATCGAATTTGGGCATAGCTAAAAAGTTTGGTAGTTTGAAGCTAGTGTCTTCTTTTTTGACCCCGACCCGTTCTGATCACACTAAACCCTGTTCATAGATTTTCAAGAGATTCTAGCACAGAATGCCTAATTTGGTAAGTAAAGTAGAAGATGGCTTGGTAAGGTTATCTATAGTGTAAGTCAAGGCTAGCTTTATCTGCTAATAAATGCTTCATGGCGGAGATTCTGTGCGTAATGTAACATTAGTACATTGCGTAGTATTACATTTCATAAAAATGTGTAATCAGTAGTTATAAAATAACCATGAATATGAATGTATATTACTTTCGAAAGATTTACCCGAAATACGTTTGCTGGAATTTACTCAACCGATTCGGAGGGTTTTGGAATAGTGCTATATTATTCTTATCACAAGTAAGAGACCCACTGAAGCGGAATATTTGAAATATTATTTCTGTAAGCAATCTACTTATTGGAGAAAACTTCCTCTTTATGAGGAACCGCTAAACTAGTTATTTGTACTATTTTAATTAATGTTATGCAATGTGATGATGATATACTAAATTGGCCCTTCGCGGGCAGTTATTTGTGCTCAAGGCCTCATCGCGAAAGATAAGAGTGGAACTTCAGACCCCTACGTTACCGTCCAAGTAAGCAAAGTTAAGAAGAGAACACGAACTATGCCCCAGGAATTGAACCCCGTGTGGAATGAGAAGTTTTACTTGTGAGTATAAACCGTATTAGACTGAACACGAGAAACGCCGTATTGTCCAACGAAAAGATGTTTATCATTACAATCAGGAGTATTTTGTTGATTTACAACCTTATTATTTTCAGCGAATGCCATAATTCGTCTGATCGCATCAAAGTGAGAGTATGGGATGAAGATAACGATTTAAAATCGAAACTGCGCCAGAAATTGACGAGAGAATCTGACGATTTCTTGGGTCAGACTATCATCGAGGTAAACTAGTGTTCCGAAATTTACTTGTTTCATGTTTTATGAGATATTAATAATTATAAATAAAAAACAAGTTCCATTACTTAAAAATGGACGTAAGTAAAGGAATCTAGAAACATTAATTCATCATAGTCTTGTCATAATCTTGACAAGTGAACTATGATGAAAAGCCCACGCCGTGTCTAGCCTCATGAGTAATAAATATTTATTAGGTGGAATAATTTGTTGGTATATTATCCCTTGTGCCGATATTTGTGTCAGCTTATATTCATTCTTTGATCTTTTTATGCATAGAGACCGTGTCATAGTATCAAACAAAGTTGCGTCGTTTATCTGGCAAATATATAAATGTTGTGAAACAACCTAATTCAGTATGTATGTTTATAGGTACGAACCCTATCAGGCGAGATGGATGTCTGGTACAACCTGGAGAAAAGAACAGACAAGTCAGCAGTATCCGGAGCCATCAGACTGCACATCAACGTGGAGATCAAAGGCGAGGAGAAGGTGGCACCGTATCATGTCCAGGTCAGTGAAAAAAAATTGTACATAAGATCTTCTTTTCAGAAACTCCGATTTACTGAATCAAATTTGAACATAACTTTTAAATTCAATCAAACGAAAAACTTTGGTATCATTAACAAACTTTACCTTCTAATAAACGAAAATAAAATAATTCACACTTTTGCGGCTTCCAACGTTTTCAATGTCTGCGGAAGAAATGAACAGAACTGTTAATTCCACAGGGTTCTCGAAAGGGCAACAACCGGGCTTGCAAACGTAGTTTACAGCAGGTTTCACCTTTCCTTGCATTTTATTAACAATGTTTTCCAATTCGCAAGTCAACAGGTTCCTCGGGGCATTGGCACCATGGCCCTTGGCCTACAGCCAGCAGTGTTCGCAATTACTTGTTATTTAACGCAACTGCTGAACTTGACTAACATAATTGGTTATTGTTTTGTAATGATTTGTTGGCCTCCAATGTTGGAATAAATATTACGATTTATGAGAACAAATGTTCGCTTCGCAGTTTGTGTTTTATGTCTTAGCGAGAAAATACTTCGTCGTTTTGTTAATTTAGAAGTAACAGTGGCTGCGAAAGCCGGAATAAATCATTTTTATTTGCTAAGCATTTGTGTTTTAAAGGGAAAAGTGAACATTTATTTGCCAATTACACTCGTACACGAAACTTAATTTATTTTGTTTGTCTAATATAGTATCTTTGTCTGAATGTTCTTTTCTTAACCAAGGTTTTGTTAATTTTTCACTAATTAACCTTGGATCTTCCCAAAATATTAAATCAATGTGTGATAAGATAATTCGTTGAACGAGCATCATCATCTGCCTAGCATTTTCCCAACTATGTTGGCGACGGTTTCCAGCCTAACCGGATGCAGCTGAATACCAGTATTTTACATAAAGCGACCGATTACTTGAACTCCACAACCCAGTTAGTACTAGGTAGTACAATACCCACCGGTAAGACTGGTTCTCAGATTTTTGGGCCACTGACTTCCTGTTACGAATGTCAAAGATCTATAAATTACAGCCGGGACCAACTGCTTAACGTGGTTTCCGAGGCACGAAGAAAACTCGGTATGCATTTGGTGGTCGTGGACCCATCCACGGACCGGCCTCGGCAAGCGCGGCTTAACCAAAAGGCGGAGGCGAAACTAATATGATTTATGAGTCAACCTGAAGATCGATCCAAGCGGCTGTTATTATTTAACCACGATTTCCCCGATTCGTTGAACGAACGTCACAAACAACACTAATTCGAAACAACTTTTTTTTGCAAGTTATACCTGTAACAGGTTTACGAAATTCCTTGCAAGTTCGGTGTATCCGATCAATTTCGAAGATATAACAATAAGACAAAATAAAAAAAATGGATATAATAACCTTAATTAAAGTCTATCTGAGTCCCAAAACCTCAGCATAATTTTTCGGTCGAATCGTTCTTTTATATCATTAATTCAAATGACATCGGTCGGCTAGCCTAACTTTAGTTCTGTAGGCTTAGCGCGGACGGTCGGTTTATTCCCTGAGTACCCCGATCCCCGAGGCTCCCGTCCCAGAGAACCCCGATTTATTTTTATCTCAATAAACTCAATTAAAAGTCAGTTTAGCTTAAAAGTACCGTCAGCAGATGATAGGTTAGTAAAATTTTATTACCGACTGAAGTGATAAAATAAATAACTTTAAGAATCAGGAAAAAAATCATAAAGTCTTCTTCGTTAAGGTAAATACTATAACTAGAGAATACGATATAAAGTCTCCTAGAGCAATCAGAGGTATTAATTATTATAAAAATAGCTCCTTTTTCAATACAGAAAATTAAAATACCTAATTACTCTACATGGAACTTTAACATAATTTAAAAAATACGCAAAAACAGTTTCACTTTCAGGAATTATCTTTTATAACGAATCATAGTTAATAATTAACTCTAACATGCAAAATCAGTTTCTCTTTAATTTTTTTTTTACTATACAGAAAATCAAAAATGATTGAATTTTCATCATCATTAACTTAAAAGTCTCAAAACATGCAAAAATCAACTATAAAAATAATCAACATTAGTAGTAAAAGTGTTAAAAAAAATTGACATTTTCAATCAGTCCTTTCAAAAAACTTACAAAATCAACAATATTTTAAAAATCGTTATAAAAATAAAATAAAAATTAACCTAAGTAAAAAACAATATTTATAAAACAAAATATTAACAATTATAATTAGTTTTTTAAGCACTTATGTCGACCGTAGAAGTTGAAAACAATTGAAAAAAGACATGTAATCATATTTATCGTATTCGGGGTTCTCCGGGACGGGGGCCTCGGAGATTGGGGTACCCAGGGAATAACCCGAACGGTCAGAGTAGTTGAACGTAAAGTGGGTGCTTGTAAGATAAAAAAAATATCAAAAGATATCCGTAAACGTCGCTCGTTCATGCTAGGGCCATACAATCAAATCTAGTTGTGGAGTTGAAGGTAGCAACTACAGCCCAGATGCGGGAGCTGAATGGACGAACTTTTCAGAATAAATGTGAAAAGTTTATGTAACCGACTAACTAAGCGAAACTGCTAGCTAATGCAAAAGTATAATTTCTTGGTCACATTCGGTCGCGGCGAGGCGTTGGGGACCGTGGCCAGTTTTGTGATGCAAATAATTTAAGCTTGCCATTTTATGTCGGTTTTGCGACAGGGGAGGTCGGTTAGGAATTTTAATGTTTATTTTCTAGAAAACTTTGGGCAGGACATTAAGGCTGATAGAATTAAAATTTCTTTAGACGGGTAATTGAAGGTTGAACGTAACGTTTATTTTTTTAAGGCTTCAGTTTTTAATACAATTATTATGAACAAGTCCTTAGTGTGTTTGGGCAAAAGTGAAGATGATACACTAATTAAATTTTACTATAAATAGTCTCGTGTTTGATCGATAGTGCTTTAAGATAGATTAGTTGTAAATTAGGTTAATTTAAAGTCTAGTTTGAGGTAACAATTTATTTGCAGTACGAACTTTTTTTAATTTTTTGCTAAGATCTTGGAATTTTTAAATAGTACAAAATGTCTTGTTGTACAATAATATTAATAACGTGCCTAACAGTTACCGTTTAATTATAATTTAAAATACTAAACACGATTTTATTTCACTCAAAAATAAAGACATTGAAAAGTCACAATAACTTATTTGAACTTTTCTCAAGTCAGCCTTTATTTACGAGAAACTATTGAAAACTACAAAAACGTGGCAAGTTTGTTAATCTGACGTAGATATTTTGTGAGTTTACCTACCTGCCTATCTTGCTATAAAAAGGCGGTCCATCAAGGCCTTCGATGGGTACGTCACAAACGCGGAAAGATTTCAAAGAAAATAATTGAACAACGATAAATCTAGAAGTGGACATTGAATTGCTTTACGATATCGATATCGTTTTATGGATAATATTGAGGGCTTAGAAACAATGATACACAATAGTATGAAGGTGAAGGATACATTCATGAAGGTCGTCACATCACACTTCACACGTCATCATTCGTCGATAGATAAACAACTTAATTGTCTACATTTGATTGTAGAGGTAGGGATGCTAAATAGATTACATACTTAGTAAAAAAAAAAAACTCTAGTTTTATTTTCCAAAAAGAATACGTTTGTATGGGCAGTGCGCCGCTAGTCTTTCCTCTCTTTCAATCAATCAGTTGTCCATTTCTAAACAAATAAGACTCAATTTAATTGCCATGTTTGACCTAATAATCACAAAAATAGAAAATCTAACACCCGTATCTATAGTCAAGTTAAAGTAATTACTTATGCTACTTTTTTATGCAATAGACAAGAATTTAAACGAAATAAAAACCAACTAAGAAAGCAAAGCTAAGAATTCTAACTTCAACAAATTACTAAACTATATAATAAAAATCGTATCTTAAAGAATGACTTTTACTCGAGTAAACACTTTGACTTGTTTATAGATACGGGTGTTAGACTTATAATCGCAGATCAATTCTATCGTGTACAAATAAATTATTAGAAAACTAAGAGTCAGTTTGATAGACTTTTTTCATAAACGATATCTTTGACTGCACTACAAAAATGTGATCACCAAGTAAACTTATTCTACAATTTACGATAAAAAATCTGTTACCAGCAAAATAGAAGTTCATTTTGAGATAGCATCATTCCAGTTAAATCTACAAAGACCCCAATTTAATCGGTAATAGGAGTGCTCTCAGTGGGCGTCAACTCTTCAGCTTACTTTGGATTTCGTTCCAATTTAAAACACACTTTATAAGACGGATTTTTAGTAGATGTTACCATGTTTAGATAAATGTTTTTGAGGTAGGATTTTTATCTTATAACACTCTCCAGGACCTTACTTTGAGAAATCTGTTTCATCAACACTGCTCTTAAATCAGCGGAGTAAATTGTTTTGACCAAAAATTTGAAAAATAATAAATTTGGAATTCGAAATGTGCCTCGGAGTGTAAATGTGGTGTTGCCCTACAAACGATGGCACACTTGATATCGTGTCCTGCCTGTCCTGTTGTTTGCACATCAAAGGAGCTAATGGACGCCACTGAAAGTGCCAAACTCGTCGCCAAACTTTGGGCTGACTCAATTTGAATTGTCATCGACATGCCAAGAAGAAGAATTCAAGGCCTGTGTGATGGATTACGGGCTACGGCCTTGCCCCAGTAGTACCATTAGTGAAATTCCTAGGGTGGGACAAAGTTTTATAAAAAAATAATCTCTTCCCCGGGTCTGAGCCAAAATTACTGACACACGTTAGGGTTCGCCGAATAAAATAAACGTATACGCGTAAATTGCAGACGAAGCTGCGTACATCGGACACGGAACAGAAGTATCTGTGAACACTGAACTGAAATATCTGTCACAGTCCTATGTCCGCAGCCAGTCCGCAGTCCCGGGCTGTCCGCTACAAGATGTACACAGACCCTTCACGAAGCCTTCCACCAAGCATTCTGTACACCAAACTAACTAGTAACTCTAACAAAAATTATAGCTGGGAAATTACTTTTTCTTTGGGTTAAAACGGTGGTGTAACGCACTCAAATCATTGTGCTGATGGATGCATTGAACAGTAAGGGGATCGTGGAGATATTTATAGTAAAGTTATAACATAAAACTTGTATTTAAAAAATACTTGTGTAAATGATGGAAATTTGACCCCTAATTTTTCCGTAATAGGAGGTTCCCAAGTATGGTCTATAACAAAAAAAAAATATCGCAATGATGGGGTTAACAAGTGCTTTTTGGCTTCGTTAAGGGTATTTTTACACCCATTTTTACTTTATTTCTATCTTCGAATTTATAACAATAACATTGGATGCGCGCTCGTAAATCGCAAGGACCAGTCTGCAATTCAGAGAATTCTCCGTTCGTTCATCTCTCAACTTTTCAACTAAATGTTTGTAAAATACACTTTCTAAAGTCGTAAGACAAAGTTCTGGGTTATGTTTGAATATTAATATTGAATCACCGAGAAATTTCACCTGATAACTCGCTTTAATTTTGGGTAAATTTTATACAGAACTGGTTAAAGTTATGTTGACCCATAGGACAATCGACAGCATTAATTCTGTAACTTTGGTTAACAGGTTACAACTGTAGTTAATTTTGATTAAGAACACTGGTAAATTCTATCCTTCCTTAGTTCTTGAACATATAATATATTTCATAGATTGTACTGGCAAAGACTATGCCACTAACCCTCTTTGCTGTCATAAAAAGTTTTAAATAAATAAATTCTCAATCGTTTTAATTTTTTTTGTTGAACTACTTAGAGGGTGTAAAATCTCCTATAACGAAGCCGAGTGGCACTTGTTTTTCTAGCCACCATTGCATTTTTTTTTTGTTCTAGACCACCATTACCTATTGAAATTGAATTGATTGATTGTTACTTAGTTTGATGTACAGAATGCTAGGTTAACGGCTTCGTGAAAGGTCCTTTTACATCCGTTATAAAAAGAGTAGAGGGGTAGGTAGTAGGCTTAAAACACGAAGTTGCCGAACTAGCACTGGTAGCATCTCGAGACGTCATTACTTACCTATGTTAAACGGTGTAACGGAACGTCTTACCTAGCAGTGGTTGCTGAAGCGTCTCCGTTCTTTAGAGTGGTGAAGAGTGCTTTATGGTAGTGGAGAATGGGTAGACACATAGTTATCAATGTCGAATTCCACATGACGTTCCTTGTTCAAACATATTTCGGTAACTCTTGCGCAGTGTTCTGTTTCTCAAATTACCTTGGTACTAGAATGGCGCGTTGTCTATCTAATCGGCACTAGATACTTGTTTTTTCATTAAATTTCCCAAAACAATATGTGTTTACCAGCAGCTCCCTGATAAAGCCATTCGAAAGCGCCAGAATATCCTATAACAGCACTATCAATTCTTGATCATATGAAAACGCAATCGGCTCAGCTTCTTTCTTCTTATCGTTCTTATCGTGTGGTTAATACCTTACCTGATGTCAAAGTTGTTATGCCGTCCATAGGTCTCTGACTTAGCTGTTCATGCCGTCGAGAAATACCTCTCAGGCATGCCGGTTTCCTCACGATGTTTACCTTCACCGAAGCAAGTAATAATTATACAATACGCACATGATTCCGAAAAATCAGAGTTGCGTTTCTTGGGTTCGAACTCGAGTCCTATGACTGTTAACTATTACTGCCCATCCTCGTTACAATCGCATATAAATTCGTAAAAACTTTCTTCGACTCTCAATGAAAGTAAAATCCAATGTTACTTAAAGTTGCGTCGTCGGCTGCCTAATTGTTCCTCTTACCTTTTCATATTTTACGGACTTCTGCTTTCAAAATTATAGTAAGAAAAAGAACACTCTTTGATACTGGCTTTCCCTTAGGGATTACGCTTAATTGTGAGATGCAAGTACTAAGCTCCTCTATTTATTCGGCTGTAAACTTATATTCTGAATGTAGTGTACTTACATAATGGCTATAGTCAAAGAGAGAATTAGATCCTATCATTACATTACTTTCGCTTGCGGATGGATCATCATTCTCCTGCCCTTATACCAATTTATTTGGGGTCGGCGCAGCATGTCTTCCTTCTTTTATACTTCTCCATTAAATCATAAATCATATTTATTTCTGTAAATTGGTTTTAAAAAACACTTGTACACGTCACATCATGTTATGTTTTAAAGCTAGATGAGGCTGATGTTTCGTATCTGACTACTCTGAGAAGAAACAGCCGAAACAAACTCAGAGGTCACTGTCTGTTTTAAATTCGAGACATTGGTCAAAGCATATGAGGACCATGCAGATTAGTGTCTGAGATGGTCTTTTGATGAAAGAACCCCACAAATTTGAGTGGACCTGTCCAGTCCGTGCAAGAATTTGTCAGTGACCGTGTAGCTCGACTCATAACGCAAGGAGCTCAACGAAACTCGCCTACTCGTATTACTCGTGATCTCAGCAGTCACCTTCTTTGCAGCCATATCATCCTTCACACAGTCCATCCATCATTTCCTTGGTCTTCTTCAGTTTTTTTTGTTTCTTTGGACGAATTGGCTAACGTGCAGCGTAAATGAGATTTTTAACATTTCACTGGACAAAGTATCAACGTACTAACGTGAATTTTAACAAAATATAAACCTCGTTAGTCGAAGCTATATTGAGTTTTCCCACTAGGAATCCCTAGTAATAACCTGGGTTCTGGATGTGTTTTTGGTTATAAGCCATAGTCTCGCCCCCATTACCTCTGCCTACCACGTCGGATAATCTAGGCGTATTATGTTAAAACCCACTAGAAATAAGCTCAAGGACCATAAGGTCATATTCAACAGACGCATTTACCGATCAAGCCTGCATATCTATATTTTTATCCAACCTCATATAAATAAATGGATATACAACCTTTCCGTAACGTTTTTAGCATATTGATAGACCCTTTTTGGGTTATCGGACAGACGGGAGGCTCACGTTGCGAGGTTTAACGAAAATCCCCCAGTCTTTGACACGATGTTTTCAATGGTTGTGTGTGTATTTTGTTATTTTATTTACACCGGCCTATTCTGTTCTGCCTCGGCACGACTGCCTTGTTGGTGTAGTGGTCCGGGACTCCTGAGTATGAGGTCCTGGGTTCCATTGCCATTGGGTTTCCTTCAGGAATTTTTCAGTAACTGTCACGGTTGATGGGGGCAAAATGTGGGTGCACTATTAAATACACCTCTGCCTAATCCTTCTGGGATTACAATTCTGATGTAATGTTATATTTATTTTATGTATTCTGTTGTTGTTACTTTAACCATAAAGCATAACCAACAAAGATCCCACTGCTTGGACACAAGGCTCTTCTCTATGATCGCGGGTAGCCCATAATCGACCACGTGGGCCCAGTGCGGGTGGTGAATGGCGTCTCAGAGCCAATCAAAACACATTTTGTCATGGAAAAGCTTCATCCCGTGAAAAATTTTGATGTAGTTTCCTAATAAAAAAAAAACAAAAGATTAACTTCATCAAAAAGATGTAATTTTTCAAAAAATCAGCTCTTGTAGGTGCTGAAGTTACTCAGGGTAAAAGAAATCTTTAGAGATCAAATTATTTGTTAAAACATAAGTTTTTGTGTGAATATCCGATTGGTTTAATCTACATAGCTCTATCTGGACGAAGAAAAAGGAATGTTTTACACATTATTTTTCTTCTGAGAGGAAATTATCTAAACCTTTTAGTAAATATTTAAACAACGCTTTTTCAAGTAATCACATTATGCTAAATGGTTATTACTTCACCACAGTTTACTAATCTAAATTAAATTTTAAAACAAGAACCACCTACTATGGTCCTTTCCTGAGTTTATTTTAAATTATTCCCATCTGCGCGCTAGTGGAACGAAACTCTGTTTGTCATGAAAATAAAGTAGTTTAAAGTATGTTTTATACAGCTGTGGCCACATAAAGACTAACAAAACTTTGAGCATCACACCTTTTTTAGCCAACTGGATAGGCACAGTTTTTTAGAAGTACACCCACAGTTTACAAGCCTAGTTGCGTGTATTAGCGAGCCTATTGCCATTTTCCGGGCACACATCTAAACTACTAGTTGCCACTAAGAAATCTATATTGGTATTTCTTCTCTTTATCGTGTGTATCTGTCATCAAGTTAAAAAATCACAATTCCATTCTACGTTTCCAAATCAAGTCTAATCACCACTTTAGGTTCACAACTACATAATTACGTACGATATTTAAGAGATTAAAACTTACGTTTCTAGTTAATTTTATACTTAGTATGTATACTTGCACCAAACAACACAATTGTAAGCAAATCGATTAAGTTGGCAATACTTAGCTAAGTGCAACTCGACGACAGCAGTCACAGGCAAGCACGTTAATTAGCAACTGCCGTTTGCATTCAAATGCATTAGAAACGTTTACAAGCTGTGTAGCTAACGTTTGAGCATTGCAATTAGAATCTACTTACTCTATTTAGTATATATTTAGTTTAATGGAAACGTCAGTAAATAAATTTGTAGTAGTAAATTAGTGGCAGTTTCATAAATTAATGATTAAACTCTGACTGCCTCGCTAGAGGTCCTGGGTTCGACTGCAGGGTCGGGCAAAGTGTTATTCGGTTTTTCCTTCAGGAATTTCTCAGTAGCAGTCACGGAGTCTGGATCAGTGCCCGGTTGATGGCAACAGACTAGCATCCTATTACATATTATGGAGCTTAAACATAACTAACGAAATGTGGTTGTACAATTAGACACACTTCTGCCTAACCCTTCGGGGATTACATGCATGATGTTTTGTTTATATTAAACCCTTTGTCTTGCAAGTAAGCAAAATGAAAACATACGCACCAACAATAACAAAATCGTCTGTCTTGCGTTTTGACAGTTCATCTTCTGAATAAAAACTTTAAATTAAACTTGAGAAAAGATGTTGCTTGTTATCAAAAGGATTCAGGATACCGTATTTCGAGTAAATCTAGTGTTTTGTTTATATCGGCATTAAGTACCTAATAAGCGTTCTAACTGATCTCTACCCTTAGTCAACAGAGTTACAAACAATAACTAATATTTTTAGTCACTGACATAGCTCAAGTGAAGCTCGACAAGCCCCATAAGACACATTGACAGCTATTACTATAGTTGGTTTATAAATTAACATAAACGCCCACAATGGGCAGAAAGCATCTATCTTTGAGAATCCGCAAATTGGGGCTTAGAATAAATTTGGTGGGTGCTTTAAACCGTTGTCATGAGGACAGAGTCTAATTGTGCTGAGAAATTGACTTGAGTCGGGTCTTGGAATACCAGTGTATGTCATCATCATCTGCCTATATTTTTCCCAACGGGTCGGCTTCCAGTCCAACCGGATGCAGCTGAATACCAGTAGTTTACATAGAGCGAATGCCTAAATGACCTCCACAACCCAGTTAGTACTGGGTAATACGATATCACTTGGTTGGACTGGTTGTCAGATTTTCGGGCCACTGACTACTTGTAACGACTGTCAAGGCTCTGGACCAAAGAGCCGGGACTGACGGTTTAACGTGCTCTCCGAGGCACGGAGGAAACTTGGTATGTAATGTGTATGTCATAGCCTTATATTATCGTTATAGAACAGTTTGTAAGGTCACTAAGTTACAGAACAAGCTGAACGGATTAGATAGTCTGCTTTTACAGTAGCACCTCTAACTATACTAATACCATTCTGACAACTTGATCGTCCAACTAGGTCGTAGGTCGCAAAGGCTTATATATATGAGTTTGTTGGACAATAGATTGACTTATAACTGAATTCAACTTTGTCTTCATAGGAATAGTGTTCTAAAAATGTTTTCATTTTCTCTAGATAGGTACCCATAGCCTGCCACCTATGTCTATTTCTAAAGGCAAGTTGTAATTGCTTTCAAAGGAATTCAGACTCACAGATTATTTTAAAACTAGCAACCTGTCCAAATTTGCGAAGAAAAAGTCTTATCTAATTAAAACGATCAAATTCCTTAAAAATTGCTAACAAAAAAATAACCGACTTCCAAAACAAAACACTAAAAAGTTGTAAATAAATTAACTTTCGGAAGTCGGTGACTATCGTTTGTTTCATTGCATGTGTTTTTTTTGGAAGTCGGTAATTTTTTTGCAAACCCTTTTTAGTTATCGTATCACACACAAATCCTTGTCAAATATCAATTTCGCAATTTATTTTACTTGGATGACATATTTTTCTAGCTACTTTGATTTAAAAACCAAATTACTGAACCGATTTTGATGAAATTTCTATGCGACCAAGAATAATTTTTCAAATCGGTTCATAAATGACAAAGATTGAGGTAACAAACAAAAAAAAAATACAACCTAATTGAGAAAATCCCCCTTTTTTTTGAAGTCGGTTATAAAGTAAATGCAACCAAGTAGGAAGATAAAAAAAACTATACGATCAATACAGTGACATCATTATTACAGATATCTCAAAGTAAAACATACAAAAATTCTGTCCCACAGATAATCTCCCAAACTAGGTTTACACCTGTGACTTGGGAGACAGTGCAGTTCCTCCAATAAAGAAGTCACTATGTGGAAGGGTGTGAAGGAGCAAAACACAGCACTTAAACCAGTCGTAACCGATATTAAAAGGGTAAAGATATTCCTGTAAGCTCCTCTCTAATATTTGACTGAAAGAGAAACTTCACAGGCATTCTCTCTATTTATTATTTACGTAAGCAGTTCAGAAAAAAAATCATAGAAAACCACTCAATCCATTAAGTATGGAAAAGTTCTGAGCTGGGCTAAGCTTAAAGTTTCCTAGCGGCACCAACGTCACAATGTGCTCCAGAAAACTCTATTTTCACATTCGACTGCTGTCTTTAAAAAGCCGGATTTTAATATAGGATAGTGCAGCTACTATTCTGCAAATAGTTTTATTTTACGCTATCCTATATAGAAACGAATGATTGCCAAATAGTAGATAGGTGTCTTTACAATTATTTTTAAGGTTTTCGTTTTTCCATCTTATACCAAACTCATCATATTTGTAGGGGAATGAAGAACAGGGTGTCAAGTCCTTATCCTCGAAAAGGAAGGATCCTCCGAGCAGACGGTGTTGTATCTGGTGGGCTACTGCTCGACAGAGTTGTTGGGTTTTTCTATGTAGTCTTAAGACGTGGACAATTACTTTAACTGCGCGACTTAGAATTTTGATTTTAGTTCTTCATTTGTGTCATAGATGGCGCTGTAGTACTTTTTGCAGTACCGCTACTTATTGATTTCCATACCCATGAAACTTGGGTCAGGGCAAAAGGTTTTCTTCTTCTATTCTCTCTTGGCAAACGTCACGAGTTTTTTACCTCCTATTCTTACTTATCATCCTTTACATAATCTATCCATCTTTTTTTGACATTTTCTCACTTTATAGAATAGAATAGAATTTTATTTTGCAAATATGGGTAATACACAACAGTTGTTATAAATATCAGAGTTCAGCCATATTTTACCAGCCATTTTTGCCATTCGGCATACAAACATCAATTTGTAGGTACCAAGCAAACCAATAGGTATTTTAAAAGAAATTATCGGATAATTCTAAAGCTTTACATCATCATCACTCTCCTGCCCTTATCCCAATATATTAGGGGTCTGCGCAGCGTGTCTTCTTCTTCCACACTTCTCTACCTATTACTCGTCATCTCAGCGCGATTCTAAAGCTTTACATTAGATATTAATTATTTTATCCATATTATTTACGGAACATGAATTAAATCAACTTTGTTCGTTAAAAATTAAGACCATACCAAGGGAAAGCGTGTGGAATAACATTTTCTTTAATAACACGTAGTTAATTTAGTCCTAGATGGCAAAATGAGAGTTGGCAGAGTATTCAAATGAGCCGTTATATGGCAATTTGAGCATGTGTAATGGCGCGAATAATCATTGCGTTTTGCTATAAGGACCGTTTTTTACACTTCACAAATTTTTCATATTTACTCCATGAAAAAAGTGTATTCGGCACGGCATGAAATCTTTACGAGTTATCTGATTTTGTGTACATTGTTGAATATTAGATTCATTCCGCTCATATTATCAGGTCACAACATCAAACTAGTAGGTAATTATAAAAGCTCTATTAATTTAGTGTTTTCGGGTTTTCTCGAGTAATTACGAGTTGGTCTTGTAGCTCTATTTAATTTAATTCGTGTGCAAAAATACATCGAAACCACCAACATTATCATCCAAAACTGTAAACGTTTACTGAAAATCCTCCTACTTTTAATAATAATGAACACTGACATGACACCTGTTTTCTGCGAATTCGATTCGATTAGACATTGGATTTTATCAAACAAGAGAAAGCATCTGCACTTACTTTGAACGTATTCATATCATAGCTTTTTACTTCACTATCCTGTTAATGTCCCATTTTTTGGCATAGTAGGACTCGTTAAGCTATCAGTTCCTCGGAAGGTAATTCAGACTTAGATAAAGGATCTCGCTTCTTAGCTAACTGCTCTATAAAGCATAAAAGAAACCCTCTTTGATCAACCTTTTCACTGAAAGAAACGCAGTTTTAACGATGTTTTTACTTAAGTATTCTGAAATGAGGGATGTAATTAAACGGTATACATTTGTAAACAAAGAAAGTACTTATTCAGCTCTGTTGGTTTCGGTTTACGGTCTATTGTTGCGTAACCCATCCTCAAATGAAACATCAATTGAATGTATTTTGCTCAATGGGAGCCTAGATTTATATGAACGGTCGTAAAAAAGACAACTATCAAAGAATTAGCGACGCAGCAAATAGACCTTAATGGCCCAAGAATAAGGTGTGGTTTCGGTATACAGGGTGGCGCCGACAATACAACAATAAATTAAACTGCGTATACTTTATGATGTTCCCAGTCTTCATACAAAAATTCAGTCGAATATATCCAGAAGTTTAGTCACAGAACATTATTTTTTCATATTCAGAATTTTCTACATCATGTAGATTGGTAGGCTAGTACCGACAGGTTAACGACCACCGATTCAGTATCCCCCGAATCACTAAACAAATGTTGTCAACTCGCTATTTCAAAAGCCTTTGCCCAATACGTTCCATAAATGTTATTTCCAGACGCGAATTAGTGCAAATCATACATAAGGTTAGTAAACCAATATTTATAAATGGTGTTGGATTTTGTTTACAGTTTAATGACATTGAGTTCGTTTGATGTTTTTGTTTTTTAATTTTGATGTTAGGATTTATTTGATAGTTTAAAAATATTGCTATGAACTATTGAGCATGGAACAAGATCATTTTAACAAGATTTAATTTATTGATCAGACGGAGGTTGAAACGTCCATTGGTCAATCTCTGCGGTTTACAAGATTACGTTCCATTTTCGAACAGCCTGTGTCTGAACGGCTTAACGCTTTAACCGCATCTATTAGCCGATGTTTGATAGCCTCCAGTTAGGGTTACCATTGTAAATTGGAAAAACTCTTTGTTTACACCACTTTGAAATCTTTTTTTTTTATCATCTGCCTAGCTTTTACCCAACTATGTTGGGGTCGGATTCCAGTCTAACCGGATGCAGCTGAATACGAGTATTTTACATGGAGCGACTGCCTATCTGACCTGCACAACCCAGTTAGTACCGGGTAATACGATACCCCTACCTATAACGACTGCCAAAGATCTACAATTGACAGCCGAGACCAACGGCTTAACGTGCTTTCCGAGGCACGGAGGAAACCCATCCACGGACCAACCCAGGCAAACGTGGCTTAACCTGAAAATCGACTCGAGTAGCTGTTATTATTTAGCCACGAGCTCCTCAGCTTTTTCAGTAGGCATTTATTGTTCTTTTTTAAAATAAATCCGCTAATATCAAACTGTCCGGATAAATGATAAAGCTTGACAAAGGATGGTCACATAAAGTACGGACGAGTCGACATAAATCAGGTAAAATATGCTATGCCAGCATCCAAAGCCCGAACGAGGAGCCAAAAAACCCTATCCAGACAGATCCGTATGAAAACCCTACATTCGGCAGCTAACCGCGGAGATCGCTTTACCGCACCGGTTTAACATCTGTGACACCTGTAGGTATAACTGTATTAAGCCTGCAACTCATAACTATGTTGGACGTCAAAGGATTGTGGCTACATGGATGACTTTAGGAGATCAATCGGCTTTGAGAGGGATTTGTATCAATGCCACAAACTAACAGCTTGCTTCTGATCACATATACACGGTGATGGAAACCAGATGATTGATATCAACACAATATTGGATTTGTTATCGATGTTTTTGGTCTGGTTGTGTCTAGGCGACAAAATATCTGTACAAAGCAAAAAGTGTTTAGTGAAAGTGAAGCTAAATTTGCCCATTCAAGATGCGGTATCAGTGGACAGATATTATGTCGAATCTGGGACATTTTTGAGCCCCGTAAAAAATGGTCTAGAGGATCGCGTCAGTCCACCGTTTCGGTCGACGATTCCGTAGTCTTTTTCCTAGTGTCTCCACTGACCAAGACCTCAACAGACAGTCAGAGGGTATACGCTTGATGTCGACTAAGTAGCGCACAATTTCGTGGAGCTCAACAAAATACGAACACCCATTTAAGGCAAGCGTAGCACTTCCTCTTTAACCGTTCACTCCGGAAGCCAACTTTCAGCTATTACCGTCCTACACCCTCACATACGACGATAGTTACGCCACTTCCCGCGATCACAGGAGCTCTAACTACCATTATCCCATTAAAAACTACGAACGACGCACATACGACGTTTTACTTCGAAACGTACCTTCAAGCATTATAACCACTTACGGCACTTGCGAAGGTAATTGGCGCACAAAGCGGGCAATGTCGCACGCCACCAACTTTTTATCGCATTACTTTACGCTACGTAACGCTAGTAATACCTACCTACTTTTTAACACTTGGATACGAAATACTCGCTCAAACGACACAGCATAATCAGCCTTAAATGTTCCCACTGCTGGGACTACGGCCTTCACCACATGGGCCCATTACGGGTTGGCAGATGTCACATGTATTCGAATTTTCGGTTCTTGGACAAGCCGGTTTTCTCACGATGTTTTTTTCACCGTCTTAAGCGACATGTGTGTTGGTATTGGTAAGGCCTTTGAGAGAGATAATGGCTAAGACCGGTGGACAATACACCAGTGGTAATAGCGATTGGAAACCAAATAAAATAAATCGCTTCAAGCATGTCACGAGTCAGCTCCAAGAAACAAGCAACACTCACGTAAAATAAACAACCAACACACGCGAGCGTCGCGTCGCTTGACGCAAGCTGTACAGCTGAAGACGTAACACAATACCATAGGTTGTTACTTTTTAAGTTTCCGTACGCGTGAGTAAAAAGCCTTATCGGCACAACTTTAGTATAATGGAAACTTTGTAATAGGTTTTGTTTGGGCATCACTGGTTTTTGATAGGTGTTAGCGTACTGAAGATAGGGTAAGTGTGTGTATAATATTGTAAAAGTATTTTAGACGCCAGGGGGACGTAAGATTTTTTGGATCAAGCTATTTTAATGAACCCTGAAAATCTATCGTAAAAAATTAAATGTAAGTTACACTGTAAATCGGAAAAGCCAATCCAAAATATATATATATATATATTTGTGTTTTAAAAGTAAATGCTGGACATGAGAAGCGGTCGCGGTCGGATGTACAATAATTCTGTACGTTCGACCATGGTCGAACGTACAGAAACGCTCAGAAACACAAGGTCGTATGTGCAAAACTTTATTTATTGTATATCCGACCTTATGCTTCTGATGTCGAGTTATGATGAAATAAAAACATAAATATTCAATAAAAGATACGAATATTAGCATTGCAATCAAGGAATTCCAATCAAACTTGCAAATCCGTTTAAAATATCAAAGATAGAACGATAAGATAGAAAGATAGGTGTTTCATATTTTCGGAACTGCCTAGGCACTGAAATTATTATTACCTTTGATTCAAAAGTCATTTATTTATTCAAATTATTTTGAAAATACAGATCTTCAAAATAATTTCTCTCTTTTAACGTCAAAATTACATAAAATAGATCCCAAAGCCCAGGCCTTTCCCACTTCCTAGTGTCGGAATAAACGTAAGGTTGGGTATGAGAAACAGCGGGTAACAACAAGTTAATAATAAACGAATGTAATAACTAACCAATTAAAAATGTAGAGCGAAGAAAAAAATACTGGAATGCTATTTTAAAATGTAACTATCCACTGAACTGTGCTATCATACCTTTTTGAACAAAATAAATTGAGGCCTTGAAATACGTCAATAATTTTTTTTTTCATTTACGAATTTGCTCGTTTTATTTAAACCAAATGACGTAAAAGCCATAATACGAATGGGACATATTTCGAAACAGTCAGAGTTTTACATGGTTTTTTTGTAACATTACGTTGTATCTGGGGTTAAACATTAATAGTCCAAGGGGGGAGTGGACAGTGAAACCCAATCAAACTGTTTTTATTATTCATTTAATAAATAAATAAATAAAAATAATAAAAAAAGACTTTTAATGCCAGTAACTTAAGAGCTAACGATTACATAACGGATATACTTTCAATGATTTCATGCAAAGAATAAATTTAATTGGTTGGTAAATTATACATTCATTATAATTATTTGATTATGTAGTGAACATGCAAAATGATCTCTTAACCAAATTTTTTAGAGAACCAAATAATTCATATTAACAAAATTATTATATAAAATTAAAAATAGAAACAAGATAATTAATTGTAAAAATATATATTACTAAAATTAAAAATATAAACAATATAATTACTTATAACAAAATTATACTATAAAATTAGAAATAGAAACAAAATAATTAATAGTAACAAACTTCTACATAACCTCCTCATTAGAATTATAATATTGTTCATTCGGTTTAAATATAATTGAGTTGAGAAGTAATAAAATAATAATTAAAGTATCTAACACTCTTAATAAATGGATCTGCATGATTGCATATAATCTATATATATATATATTTTTATGACAACGATATAATAATGTAAGCTACATGGCCCCGTTTCGGGTAAAGGCCTCCACCAGAGTATTATTATTAATTTACGTAGCTAATAATCAGTATTCACCGCCTCCTAAAACATTGGCCGTCTGGAAAATATCGCTATCAGCGCTTGACCGCTGATGTTTCCATGGACACCATAAGCAAAATAGTTAAATAGTTATATATGACTAGAAAATTTTATGAGTGTCCATTCGTGCTATTGTTAAAGAAAACAACCAAGTAAATCAGTCTAATTAAATAACACAAGGCGATTATTGGGACAGCCATGATATACGTCGATCATTCATTACCACCACTACCGCTGTTCTCAATAAGTTATCCCTTTTGGCCCTAGGAAGTTTATTGTAATTTGAAGGAAACATTTAGTACTAAATGACTGAATTTAATCCTTAGTATTGTGATATTTATTTAGTGAGATGAGCAAGGTAATCTGAAAATTTATGAAATAGTCATACCAAGGGTGCCTATCGTATAACCAAGTTACTGGGTTGTGGAGGTAAGATAAAAATCGCTCTAGGAAAAATACTAGAATTCAGCTGCATCAAATTAGACTGGAAACCCACGTCAACATTGTTGCGAAGAGGTTGGAGTTATTATCTCACTTTGTATATTATGTACAAAACTCTCTTTAAATGTTTCGCTCTTATCACTATTTATTATATAAATATCAAAAGTTAAATGGCAGTCTACCCAGTCACTTAGCCACATCTGGCGAGACTAAAACCGAACCTAATACATTTCGTTAAAAGGAGTGTTTTTCTCCCTCACACACAGGCTTAAGTGCTGATATCTGGCGGGTTTCTTTCCTTAGAATTAATGGTGTACCCCGCGTTTTCCTTGTACTTAACATCTATGGGAATTTTTACGTGCGGAACTACCCCATTGAAAAGATGATGGTTCTTTCGCAAGCTTGTACGTGTGTGTATGCCTTTAAGTTTGCGTCAGCCTTTTTTGAGAGGGTTGAAATTTAGCGGTTGTGGTAAGAGTGTTAAAAAATTGAGTGTTGAATTTATTTTAGTTGCTAAATTTTTGCCATCATCTTGAGTTCTTATCCTCATTTCGATTTTCTTTGTTCATCATTTTATTTTATCAGTCTTAACTTTGAAAACGGTTTCGATTTTCTGGACATCCTTCTACCTAAAATAACAACGTTTAAGTTCCTTCATTTTCACTCTTTAAAAAAAAAAAACATTATATATTTTACCATCCATCCTATCCCAAATTGATTTTAAACGACCGTCCTATAAAAATTTCAGAATAACCCAAACCCAAACTTTTCCGAGTACCGTACGTAAAAAAAAAACACAAATAAAAATTTTACTCACGTAGGGAGTGCAAGACAGATGTAGTAATTACCGGGGCTCGCTAAAAAATATTATAAAGGGGCAACCCTAATTCCCTTTATGTAGTCTTATGCTGACCGAACAAAAAACGAGGAAAAAAGGGAAGGCGCCATATTTGAGAGCTGTTTTATGATGGTACTAAAGCTGGGTAGATACTGTGGGAGTGTAGCATTGATAAAATCGGGATAATGTTGGGTAGTATTTAGAAATACCGGGACTCGGTTTCATCGCGTGCAAGACATTTCACGATTATCGACGCTCCATTAGCCGCGCTTGGCTGCGAGGAAATAAAAGTTTGGTGGAGTTACTGTGTGAGTTAAATATAAGCTACGTTATGGCATTTATTGACAAAGTATTAACATACAAGTGGACAGATGATATTGAAATTAGAACTAACGGAACACTTGAGAGAGATTGGCTATTTGATGTTCTTATAAAGCAGCACATACGACACACTTAAAATATTCTCGACGACTTGATTTTTATAAGCCTTTTTTCTTTATCATGTGGTTAGTGCCTAACCTGGTGTCAGAGTTTTTATGCCGCCCATGGGCCTCTGACTTGGTTTTACATACCGTCGAGAAATATCTCTCAGGTATGCTGATTTCTTTTTTTTATTAGCCTTTAACTGACATGGTCATTAACACTATCATCAATACCAAAAACGGTATATTTACTGTTGGACTTGATTTTTATGTATACCTCAGTTTATTTTTTATTTTTGGCCTAGCAATTTTCCAACCTACCATCATGCACTCAACAAAATATTAAAAAAAAACTCCTATGCTGTAATTTCCAGGCTGAACCTAAAAGTCAACATGTGTGTTTCTGCACTGGTAGCTATAACCAGGCCCAGAAAAACAGCTGAAGCTACAAGACTTAAAAGATTAAGTTTCCTTAATTTTCCAAGTAATAAATTACCCGGAAACATGACTTTTCCGTATATTTACGGGCCTTGACAATGTCGTCTGGGGAATTGATAATATTTTGTTTTGGGCATGTCTTTACTTGCCAACACCTGGGGCCTAACTTCACGGCGATCTTTAGGGAATTGGTTTCGGTTTTTGGTAGCTTGTTCAATTTTACCTGTCGTTGACCATGTTTAAATATTACATCCCGATGTTTGTTGATTTTTCATCGTCATCATTTTCAAGCCTTATCCCAATTTGTTTGGGGTCGGCGCAGCATGTTTCTTCTTCAATACTGCTTGTTGATATTTATCAGAATTCTTTCTTATTTTTGGCCTCGGCACCCCAATTGCGTAAGAAATTTTTAAAGTTTCTAATCCATTCCCTCATTTGTGAAAATTGATGTTAGCAATGTTGTTGGTTTGTCCAAATCAAAGGCGTTGCATTTATAAGTGTGTACGCATTACCCCGTAAGCTTACAGAGTTCAGAGGGTATAGAAAGACACAATTCCACTCGATCGAGTTAAGAGCATGTGACAAATGACTGGTAAATTTTCCGTTTTAGGTAACAACTTACTTTTCCCATAAATTATACGCGTATAACCCCATAAATATTACGCGTTCAAGGGCAGTAACAAAACTACAAATACACATTGACAAGCCGGTCGTATAGTTGCAGATTACAAACACGCTTCACGCTGTTTATTCCCAGGGGTACTGTAAGAGAATGGCTAAAGAACTAAACTAGTCGAGTGACAGGTTAATAGGCCATTTCAAACAGGACGAAGCCTTTTTTGTTTTGTGACGGTGTGTCTATTTTGCTGGACGATCGAAATTCTTGCAATCGTAGAGCATTGCCCTTTTTTAAGGGATTTAAAAGTGAGCATGTACAGTTACAGACTTTAATTAATGAGCCACTTGCCACTCTTCGTATTTTAGCCGCGTAATGCAAATCGGGTTTAGTCTATTATATTTGTACATAGTAAAGAGTGACTACCCGAAGTCAACCAATTGCAGGTCTAGCAACCGTAACCTAGCGACAATTGTTTTAGCGTAGCTATAGGAACGTTATCAAACTGCAAAATTGGAAAGTTTGAAAGTGGCTCATTAATTAAAGTCCGTGACTGTACATCGGTTAAAGTCCGCTTTCTGACGACTCTTAAGATGACTGTCAGCCTTTCAATACAGAAGCATATTTAATTTTGAAAAAAAGGAGTATGTAAGGATCGTAGCAGTTGGCATACTGTGCTGTCTGCCTACCCCCATGGAAAAAGACATGAGTTCATGCATGTAATAGGGGGACTTGTGGATACAACGTTGGTGGTACAAAAACGATTACATTTGCCTGCACGCCAGTGATAACAAAACCAGTATAAGTACACCTCATATTTTATTGAAACACCGTACTACGGTAGGCCAACTGAAGGTTAAAGTGATACCATTGATCTGCAGCCTTCTGTACTAGGTATAGGTAGGTCGTGATACTAAAGGGGCCCGGCAAATATGAAAGAAAAAATAAATTGTATTTGACACAAAGTTCTTCTGGATCTGCTAATAGTACCGACTATTACCAGCGTAAATCTATGGTAGCGGCCATAATTTATTCAACCTGTCCCAACAAACTGCCTACATAACCTACAGTAACTTAGTGTGAACGATGTGTAATCTCGTTTCAGTACATCACAATCGGTGGGTACGCAAAAACACGTATCATGTAATATTTACATACATAATACATAAGTTTCGTATATTCCGTTGAATTTTGTATTCGTTTCTTGTTACCGAATAAAAATCCTTATAGTACGGAGCAACATATAAGAAAAACGTGTTAGATTGGTGGTGTGATCCAAAGACTTTGGTTTTTACCAAAGAAATCCAATCGTGAATTGCGAAAGTTGTTTTTTTTTTCTCCTGTATTTGTTTGTATGACATGTTTTTTGTTTCCATAACTTTGGTTTTGTATATTAGGTTCGGCATTTTGGATCCACACACTGCTACGTACGTTATTTTGTAATGTGTGCCCTTATTTCTCTCGTTGCTACAAAATTTTGCCATGCGGGTTTTCCTAGGGGAGTATGGCTTGACACACTTTGTCCAACCGTATAATTATGTAAACCACTGTGCTTCACACGGACACTTAATTGCATGTAGTGAACAAATAATTGAAATGTAATTAGGTACAAACCAGATAGGAATTATACAGTGACTTTAATTAACGCTAAGTGGACTATATTCCGGTAATGGATCTATTTAAATTGCCTTTACAGGAAAGATAATAATTCCTATTTGACTCAGTATATTGAAAAACAAAAACAAAACGATACGCCCCTAATAGCAGTGGTGTACATACGAATACAAGGTGTAGTTTTGCATCTTCGTCAAATTCAAGGAGGTAACTATGCTAATCATTCTCGACCCGAATCAATAATAAAATGGGTAGGTATTTTTTTTTTTTTTCTTAATATGGAAAATCGGTAAGTGTAAACCACCCGTATTAAAACGCGACCAGTCTATTACTAGCCTTATAACCGCGCTTTCACACACACAAACAAACGCAGACGTTTACTCGATGAACGGGTGATTCTCCTCTTTTGAGAAGGGCTTTATGCTGAAATAGTGTCAAATTAAAACAATTAAAAAAAGCAACGTTTATTATTATTGACCAGGTACCGTAATTTATATTGATTATTTACGTCTTCTATGACAACCTCCTGAATTTTGACGAGGATGCAAAACTGCACCTTGTATATCTAGTACACCCGATTCGCCAGTCATGTTTAAATCCCATATTATACGGGTGAGATTTGCTATCAGTTGGACACAAATCCAGACTTCGGAATTCCGCCAAGGAAATTTTGAGGAAAATCTATAATACTTTATTCAACTTGGAAATGGACCCAGGACCCCATGGTTAACAGTAATACTTGCACCCACTAGACTAACGAAGCACTTACCGGCGTGGATAAATACGAATAGATTCATCTTTTATTTGAAAAGGGCGCCCATATTTCATTTTTATACCGATTAAAATGTCATCAACTAAGGTGGAATAAATTAACCATTTAGACTTTTACTGGGAACAAAACATAATCTACATATAATAAGCCGTTAATAACGACCTTAATCCATAATTTATATATGAACTTGGGTTATTTTGGTTTCAAATAAGACTACCGCGATAATTCAATTTAAATTTGCTACTTTCAAAAACGTCTAGGAAATAGGAAACAATTTATTACATTACGAAATTCTGGCAGAATATATTATTTTGTTTTGGTATCAAATAATTCGTTATAAGCGGTTCACGCTTCCTTTGCATGGTTCTTTCGATTTTACATAACATCTAGATTTACATAACATAACATCATGCCTGAAATCCCCGAAGGGTTAGGCAGAGTGTACCTAATAGAACACCCACTTTTCGCCAGTTATGTTTTAAGTCCCATCTAATAGGGAGCGAGTCTTTTCCAGCATCCGGGCACAAAAATCTAGACTCCGTGGCTGCTACTTACACTTAGACTGACCCGGGAATCGCACAGGACATATGATATATATAGTATTCTTTACCATTATGTAGATATATATAGATTTCTTTACCATTATGTTAGTCTAATTCTAATGTAATACAAATCAACCTCCTGGAATAAATTCTCTAGACCGCATCAAAATCCTTTGCACAGTTTAGAGAACAACACGTACGCACATATGTGCTACTTTCTAGCTACTAATAAAAGTAAATGAGTTGATCGATGTTCATATTAACGTTTTGCCGTTTAGCTTTATATAATTTCATCATAAAATACACCGAAACATCACTAAAGCTCTCATCAAGCACTATCACCCGTATCTATAGTCAAGTTAAAGTAATTACTTGAGTTTAAGTCATTACCTATGCATTTTTTTTAATGCAATAGACAAGAATTTAAAAGAAGTAAGCCCCGTCAAAGAAAGCAAAGGTAAGAATCCTAACTTTTGGCCGTTCTAACTTCAAGCAATTACTAAACCACATAATAAAAATCGTATCTTAAATAATGACTTTTACTCAAGTTAACACTTTGACTTGTTTATAGATACGGGTGTAAGTGTATGTTGTCTTTATGAAGCATTCTCTTAGTTTCTCTTCAAACTAACTAACGCTATAAGTTAATTTGATATTGTCATTTGTTGTCACACATTTTGGGGCTTGCGTTTTATTTGTACCGAGATAGACAACATTTTGACTTTGCAATTAACTATAAATCATAATTTGACATGATTTAGCTTTGGGAGTATTTTATATAACTGCTATTCAATCTTATATATCAGAGTAGCCTATGTGATTTTTTGACTTTACGATCTTCAAAATCCCTTCAACCTTATATAGCTACATGCACTTAGTAGTAAAAATTTATGTCCAATCTCCGAGAGTACATCCAAGCCGAGGGCTAGAGATCCTTTTACAGTTAAGCACTGGAGGATTTAAAAGAAAAACACTTATTTTAGATGTATGATGCATTTTGTCTTGGAAAAGACATAAAATGTTTTTCATTGACATTGAAAACGGGATATTTAACATGTTTTCTATTTGTCTTGAGTCAGCGCCATAATTTCGGATAAACCAAACACAGGAAACCTTATAGAATATAGTAAATATAAAATAATGTTAGTATCCATGTCAGTTTAAAATTTTTATTTAAAAACTTAAAAAAAAAACTATGGTTAATAATAAAGATGTAAGTATGTGTAGGTTTTCTTACAAAAGGGGATATCTATCTGACAGGTTTAGTACGAAGAGTTAATATCGTTATACCACAGTAACATGTAAAACTCCCAAACTAATCCCTCAGTAACTTCATCAACCCCTCAAAATGACCGAAAACATCCACAGGCACGTGAAATTTCAACGAATTAATATTTGAAAAGTATAAAACCAGGTCATCGTGTCAAAGTTCATGCGTAATTTCAGCTCTTGGGAACTCAATTTTCAAGTGTCAGTGTAGCGAGGGGAGGTTGATACGAAATTTATTCGAATATCAATGGTTTGCACGCTACGTTCGGGTGACGGGGGGTGCTGCATAAATTATTAGCACCCCACACTACTGTTGTTGTTCTATGTGATTAGTTATCGAATTCTGAACAGGTAAAGGGTTGGGGGAGATAAATATGGTGTGATGACGGTTTGATTCCTGTCATGGCTGCGGGGGGTGCTTTCGTATGTTGTTTGGGTGTATAAATATATGTACATGATATTAAACATTAAGAATATCATGCTACGGCCTTAATCGATCATATTATTGTTTGAAATTGGAACCTGCTGTTTTTTTACTTTGATCTTTCCCATTCACTATCTTTTTATGATAAGTAAATAAAGTTTTTTTTTTTACCAAAAAGTAACTGTCTTACCGTTTTAAAACCTAAACGCCTGCACGGAATCTGTAAAAGTGTGCACACAGGCAGATCAAGATCTGAGTTAAACCTTTGTATACGTTTTCTTCTAGTAGTACTTCCTCTTTGTAATAATTTCCACCCCTCACGCGGGCGAAGCCGTGCACTAAAGCTAGAGGAGTCAGCAAGCTCGACTTTCATAGAACTCAACCTTATTTATAGCACCACGCTGTGTATTTCACAAGTTTTTATGAACCATAAAAATTAATGCTACTATTAATCATTTAATACTAAAGCTACATTCCAAGGACATCAGTGACGGAAGATCGAGATTAGATTTTTTATTAAAACCTTAAAAAGGGAAAGACGGATTGATAGAAAAATAATACTTTTAATCTTATATTAAATTCTGAAACCTTCACGGGAAAATATTTCATTTCGCTAAGACGAGGTCAAGGTCAGAAGACATCCTTCAAAATAATATGTATACGTATTTAATATCGTCGCAAGTCTGAACAGGGTACCGACACAGTTTTGTTCTATATATTTTGAAATTTATGTTGCTCTTGCTAACCGTATAATTTTCACGATAATGTTTATAAATGTATTTGATATACCTAAGTATTTCATTAGGTAGTTTTAGGAATTAGCCATTTGATTCACTAACTAGCTAAATGTCCATGTCCATATTAAGCAGCGTACAGACAACATGAATTTTACCTTCATAGAGGTAGGTTAAGATGGAAAATTAACGTATTTTTTGTTAAGAAGTATATCCTACAATGGGCTGCAGGTTAGTGGTAACACTAATACACACGTTGACCTTGAGCAAGTACGAAGTTTCAATAGAACAAGGGGTCAGCGCTTACTGATTGTTCTTACTCAAAGAAATTAAATATACCTAGTATAATTTAATGTCTTTGTTCTTACTAGTCTAAAAAAGCAGCAGTGAAAAAAAGCAGTGATAGCTTAGTGGTGTGACCATCAGACTGCCAAAGTGATCGGATGGGGATGTGATGGGGTAATGGGTGATGGGTGGTCCCAAGTTTGAACCCAATAAAGCACCTCTGATTTTTTCAGATTCATGTGCGTATTGCATAGGTAATTATCACCTGCTTCGGTAAAGAAAAACAGCGTGAGGAAACCAGCATGCCTGAGAGATAATTCTCGACGGCACGTAAAACCAAGTCAGAGGTTTAGGTGGTATAAAACTCTGACACCAGGTTAGGCATTAACCATACGAAAAAGAAAAAGAAATACCAGTCTTCTTTTACCTAAATATTGTACTATGTAATGTACCCTTATTCTTTAAATCCTTCTGCCTTCCTTTTTAAAAGGTTATAAAAAGATTTTCAGTAAACTAATCTTGTAAGACTAAAAATATTTTTACCTTCTTATAACTTCCCTATCTACCTATCCATAAACACGCATGGTATCCCTTCTATTCAATTATATCACAGTTTGAAATCTAATTCTCCACGAGTAGACTCCAGGCAGGACGGTATAAAAACAACGAGATTACGTCATCGCACGTTATAGCTTAAATGAATTTTCCAGGAGCGAACTCAGCGGAACTTGGAGCTCGTATTAAGCACATAATCCAATTATAGTGTGCTTCAATATATATTTAGTATCGATATCATACTAGGATTCGAGCCTTTTAAGATCGTACCGAAGTATCATTTTGTTAGTATCTTGTAGAAAGTACTTTGTTAAAAGGTTTATATCGGGATATCATTTCTTTGTCGATTTCAGCCACAAAGCAGCATGTACTGTTGTGTTTCGGTCCATCAAAGTAATACCTACAAGTACTTTTATTTTTTTTGTTAAAATGTATAGTGAACATCAGTTCACTATACATTTTAACAATTGTTGTTAAATTACCAATTTTCAACTAATGCGTAAACAGAATATCTCGGTAAATCTTAAAAAGAGGTTTTAGCGGTTATTTAAAAATAGTTAAACGAAAACTTCGTAGTATTGAAGCTTCCGTAGTGATAAGCATATAGGCCAAATAAGCTTATAAAGTTCACTTAAATTGTATTAAAAAATCATCATAAAATCCGACCAAATACCAACATTTAATATAATAATATTAAATAAAATAACATTTATTATAATCATATTAAATCATGTATTAAATAACATTGTATTTTGGTGTTACCACACCAATCGATCAATGTCGACCGCTTGCATCGATCAGCGATCGATCAAATTGTTTATCGCCCGGTTTCCGTCGATCAGGCAAAGCTACGAATCGACACCAACCCTTGTCGAACCCTTTAATTCCAAGAACGACTAAAACAGACATTATTTCTATATCGTGTGGTAAGTGCCTAACCAGGTAGGTCAGTATTTATGTCGACTTGAAAAAACTGATATTAAAATAACATCAACAACTAAACTGATAGTTTTGGTATCTACAACTAATGTTATTAGAACGTCTAAGCAAGCGTCACAGGCCAAAGGCGCCTTTGATCAGACGTTTTCAATATCCCCGCCTACTCTCCAGGGTGTTACGATGGTACCTAGGCAGCTGGGCAATATAATTGAATTGATTTACAGCCTCTCTAGAGGTGGATCGTCTATTGATACAGATTGGCTGTCGTCTGTTAACTTCTATGATATTTTAGTGTGTTGAATGTTGATTTTTCGTAATACTTAGGTTTCTAGGTAGGCGATATTAAAATAGGATTGATTCACAGTATCTAGAGATAGATCGTGTATTGATACAGATTGTTCTTCGTTTGTAATAATTTAAATGTTATTTAAGCAAGCAGCTTTATTTGGTTTTAGTCTTTTAATGGATTTCTGTAACGTTTTTTTTTTTGGTTATAAAACTCATGAGTGGGGGTCATAAAATAGCTCGTAAATGCTTGTTACACTTCACGAAACGTCACAAAGAAAGTTTAAGTTAATAAAGCAATCTAATTTTGGTTTACAGTATACGAACCATTAGAGTAGTGAAAATAAATCAAAAGATTCTGAATCCCGTTTTTTTCCAATTTAAACCTGGTTTCGAAAGCCTCTACAAATTTCAATTTTCAATGAATACTTTAACAAAAGTAAACAAATTGTAATACTAAAAATATTTTGTGAGTAACTACGATTTCTCGTTTGCATCATAAAGCTTTTGATATAACTTATGGAACTTAAAGCGTGCTTTCTGCCATTAAGGGCAGTGTTGTTAATTTATGTTTTGTGTATTTTTTTTAAAGAGTGGCCTGGTGTTTGCGTGAAATCTGCGTTTTATATCAAAACTTCGTTCAAACTTTAAAGTTAAACACGCATATGGCTGACTGAGATTATTTGACGATTCATTAATTTACTTCGTTCTGCAAGCGCGAATACAGACTACAAGGTTCTGTGTTCAATTCCCAGGTTGGGCAATGTGATATTGGGTTTTTCGATCTGGAGTTTTCCACGGAGTCGGTTGATGGTAATAGGCTCGCTCCCTATTACATGGGACTTAAAAATGACTGTCACCTCTGCCTAACCCTTCGGGAATTACAAACTTTAAGTTAGGTTTAGTATATTTTTATCTATGTTCAGTCGACCGAACGTTGTTTGTTTGTTTGTTACCTTACTACGACTAAACGGTTGTTTGGATCGTAATGGAATTTGGCAAGGAGATAGATTATATCCTAGGGAAGGTCATAGGCTACCTTTTATAGCTGTTTTTCTTACATGCACATCAAAATTTTCACGCGAACGAAGTCGCGGGCAACAGCTAGTGTAGAACAAGAGGCCAGATGAATCTGATTTTGTTATAATCGACGTGCGTCCTACTGTAACTTATTTAAAACAGGCTATTTCAATAAATGTAATCCCTTATGTGACTCCTAGTGAATCCGATTTAAACCGATTGTTAAATTAATGTTGCATAAATTGAACCCCTTCTGTAAAACAATTGGACCATTAGTTAGGTGCTGTGTAATGCCTAATGAATGTTCTAATTAATTTATTATGATTAACACGATACCCTTTTCCAATATTTCCCTTTTGAATTACCATAAAAAGTTAATTTTATGCAATATGTACAGTCACGAGCACCAATATGTAAACACTTTGCAACTTTTAAAAGTGATTTTCACCTACTGTTCTGGTTAAAATTTCACGTTGTTACAAAAATAGTATTTTGGAACGCCTATTTTTATGAAATAGATCCTATCTCCAAGTTATAATCGTTATTTCTCGCAAAAAAAATGCTTTTAAATTTAGGAAAGTGTATACATATTGGTGCTTGTTACTATACAAGGTTTTGCTAACTAAGCGTAACTCCAAAGAAAACTTTTTTTTATAAATAACCGTTAGAATTACCGTAATGAAATAGTTTACTGCATGACTGCCTTGTTGGTTGAGTGGTCACAAGCGCGTCTGATGAGCATGAAGTCCTGGGTACGATTCCTAGGGCAGGCAAAGTTTTATTAGGGTTTTCCATCAGGAATTTTCTCAATAGCAGCCACGGAGTCGGGATTCGTGCCCGATTGATGGCAATAGGCTCGCCACTTATTACATGGGACTTAAACATAACTGGCGAAATGTGGGGTTTACTATACTTGGGTACACCTCTGCTTAACCCTTCGGCGGCGACGGGCGTCACGTTATGTTTTGAAACAGTATGATGACATACTGATCCCGTCTCTACTCTCCTTCTTATGTACTGTCGCTACTAATCTATATACATATAATAAAATTGTAACAGGCCAATGTCTATACATTGAAGATATTGAAAAAATATATATCTTTATTAGAGCAACAGAAGCCGAAACAACAGTTTTTAGATTTTTTTTCTGTTTCTGTCTGTATGTTTTGTACGCGCATCACGCAAAAACTACTGCATAGATTTGAACGCAGTTTTCACTGCTCTACTGCTAGACGCCTAACTAAAAATTTAGGCTACATTTTACCACAGAAATTATCTTTTGTTTTATTCTACTTACCACACGTACGAAGTCGCGGACGAAATAAAATAAATTAATTAATAACACTTAGATAGTTTTATAATTAATTTCTCTTTCTGTTCATTGAAAACCAGTTCGAACTTCTGGATATTTGGTACGTCCAGGTCCACATACCTAGGTACATATAAATTACACCGGTCTAGCACCTCAATGAAGGTCCCTCCTGGACCCATTTAAACCAATTTATCACTCCTTGATTTATTTAGGGTCCCTCTAATTAAATGGAGTCCAAAATATTGGTGAGATTCCCTAAACGAATTATACAGGAACTTTGTACGAGTAAAATTTATGCCATTTGGGCTTATATTTTTATGTTGATAAGATTTATAATCGCGTGCATGTTTATGCTTGCAGCCCGCGCTAATGAGGAAGTGTTTACGTTATAAATAAGGGTTTTAAAAATAAATGTTTGGATGTATAATTGGGTGGAAAAAGTAGGTCAGTGTGTTTCAACTAATTAGGCGAACTTAGAAGGTAGCTTATTTATGCATAGGTAACGGCTAACACTTTCGTGGTAACAATAATTATGTAAATTTACGAAATGTAAATCTCAAAATACCTGCCGGAAAAGCTTTTGATCTAGATAAACGAGGTGCGACAAATTACTGTTCAGATAATTCGCCAGTTAGGCAAATGTAGGTGAGAATTGAGCCTTAAAAGAGTCTTTCCGATGATGATGCTTAAGTACGGTTGACGCACCCTGAGCTGGTGGAACAAGCCACCTTGCATACTTTCTCGTCTTGTTATCAAGGTGTCGACCGTGTGAAATGAAGAACCCGTTACTCGTTGTTGCTGGCAAGTTAATTTTTAGATGGATAAACGCTAGAAAATGGTGTAGGCTGTGAATTTTCTGGAAATATCAATATAACGCATTGATAAAAAAAAACGACTATTTCACGTTTAGTATTCTGGTTGACAGGTTATTTTTTTAATTCAAAGTAGTTCTTTTTAGTTGCCTTTATTAGTATTGGCAGTGGCAAATTGTTATTTTAATTACGGCTGAAAACATCCTCAGCCAGCTATTTTACAAACAAAACAACCTTCCACTATATTGTACCTATGTGTCCCGTTTGCTTAATCTCATCATTAAATAAAGGTTAATTGACTGTCACGTTTTCGATTTGACCGAGTGAATGGCATCACCCGCTTGCGATAATGCAACCGAATACACTTCACTGTCTCATTTTATTTTCCAATTAACATTAAATGGAGGCTCACAACCACATTGATATTAATCTGCTGAAATAATGTATAGTGAATTTTAATTAAACGTAACGTTTCGAATGTTAGGGAGAAATGTTCATCAAGCCTTTTCCCAACTATATTGGGGTCGGCTTCCAGTCTAACCGGATACAGCATAATATTAGTATTTTACATGGAGCGACTACCTATCTGACCTCCACAACCCAGTTAGTACTGGGTAATACGATACCCCTTGGTAAGACTGGTTGTCAGACATTCGGGCCACTGACTACCTCTAACGACTGTCAAAGATCTACAAGTGACAGCCGGGACCAACGGCTTAACGTGCTTTCCGAGGCACGGAGGAAACTCGGTATGTAATGGGAGAAATGTTACGATCTATTAACAACAGTATATTTATTGGGGCAACCACGACCCACAGTGTAATTGTTTATAAAAAAAAACTTTGTTAATAATCATGAAAACTACCTACAACAATAAAAACTTAATTCTCTGAATTTTGGCTGGAATCTTTCAATAAGCACCGCTAAGAAGTGATTCAAGTAGAATGAACCCAGCCGTTCGAATGAACACTTGGGTGATGTAATGCGGAATGAATAGTTTAAATCTTATTTAAGAGGATGATTCGTACACAAAATTGCTATTACATACTGATAACATCTTGCTTGTAATTCCCGAAGGGTTAGGCAGAGGTGTACTTAATAGTACACCCACATTTTCCCCAGTTATATTTTAAGTCACATGTAATATTACCATCAACCGGGTACAAATTCAGACTCCGTGGCTGCTACTGAGAAATTCCTAATGAAAAAACTCGGTAATACTTTGCCCGACCTGGGAAACGAACCCAGGACCTCATGGTCAGCAGTTGCGCTTGCGACCAATAGACCGAGGTCGAACATATTGATGTTTAAAAAGAACACTATCACACATTTTTCCTTAAAGTTAGTTCCTTTAACAACATCTTTTCCAGCCAGAAATTGTTCAACACAACCAATTAAAGACCCATATCAATACACTTGTACAAGATTACAAGCCTACTATTTCTACCATAAGCGTCTTCGAGTTCCGCTTTGGCGCAAAGTATCGATTTGGCTACTCGTTTCTCAGACGCCGGCGAATTCAGCAAGGCGTTATATATTTTTCATCGTAACTACTCTAAAACGAGCTCTCTATTCCACCTGCTTCCACTTTATAGATATCTCTATTTCCAATTTGTACGAATAAGAACTAATTTTGTCTGTACCTGTCCTATCTCTTTCGTTTTTTTTTTTAAATATTTTGCAGTTAACTTTCGAGAAAGCTGCGACTTTGCTCTGAGTTACAGGTGCATTTTATTTTTTGCTTAGCAATAATAAAAGTTATGGGTCCTGAGATAATTAGGATCTAGCTGGGGTGTTAATTTTTTTAGTAAAAGGGTTGTTACCGAGGTACGTACTAATTACTGTTATTACAGTGTTTTCAGTTAAACCTTTCCTTAGTATATTTAAGCTGGAATTGTTAATCTAAACCATAGGTTCCCAACCTTTTACGGACTGCCGCCCAGTTTACATAAAAAAACCAACGCCCCATTTTACAAAGTATTTATAAGAAAATCATTTTAGACGGCTAGATAAAATGTTTTCTCGTAAAAAAAATAGAGGTATTTCGTAAGACTTTGGACGCGCTATCGCCCCTATGAAAGGCGTCAGCGACCTCCCCGTTGGAAACCTATGATCTAAACGATGCTAATATTATGATAATAAAGGCTCGTTTATTTGCAATTCTAATTTGACAGTTAGGCTTACACTGTAAACGTTTACTTAAATTCGTAAACTAATATTGCTATCTTAACATCATTTTGAAGTAATCAAATCGTATAAAAACTGTATGTAACTTAATTCTGCAAAAAAAAGGATCCAAAAAAAAATTAAGAGATTTCATGAAAATTACCAAGCCGGCCTAAAACACGGTAAAATTCTGCGAAAAATGATTACATTGCGGAAATCCGCGAGTTGTTCCAAAAAATATTGCTCTATTATACTCTTTACCTCGAAAGCTTCGCCGAAAACATAAATAAAAAACAACAAAACAAAAAAAACATTGAAGAATGGCCGTCGCTTTGTTCACTCAGTGTTGCCCACTTTCTTAACGAGAGGGATGAGTGGATTATCTTAATTTCGCTTAAATAGTACTACGGTGCTCGCGAAATTACCAGCAGTATTTGTTGTTTTGCATAAATATTTTTATAAAAATCTTTGGTTTAGCTACCTATTAGATGAAGTGTGTTTACCGAAAATAATAAAGCATTGATATTGTTTTATTTTTCGTTCTCATAAAATTTCAGCCTTGACACAATAGTAACTCGTGGCCGAACCTCGTTACAAAAATAAATAAATTATATTCTAAAACAAATGTCTACCCTAATGATGACGAAAACTCACAACAAAATTGTAATCATAATAATGTTCAAGTTATTATCGCGACCATGTATGAGCAAGTACAGTCGTACAACTTCGTTGTACATTACTCGTCGTCAAGTCAGTCATACGTCGCTGGTAGCACTTTGTCATTGAGCTAGCCTACCGTAGTACGGAATGTCAAAAGCATAAGAGGCCATCATAAACTGGTTTTTATACCACTGACGTGAAACCTCTCATACAAGTACGTGTTTACAAGACAATAACTTTAACGTCTTTCGGGAAATATAAACCAATTATACTTTTAAAGTCTCGTATCGTAAGGCCTGTATTCCTTTGTGGTGTAAGGAGAAAGTTGGTGAAGTTTCAAATTATGAAACAACAGATTTTGATTTCCCTAGAAATCAAATATATATGATTAACAATGGAGTTTTCTACTTGTTCGTTTCTTCATTACTGAAGGATATGCTCTTAAAACGCTATCACGGTGGAACTGAGGACTTGTTTCCAGGCTACTCCGTCTTCGGACCGTTTCTTGTCAGTGGTAACATCAACGTCTTGATCTGGCCTAAACAACGCAGTAGGTGAACACAATCGTGGTCTTTTTAAGTCCACTTTCCCAACTATAATCAGTTTTTCTAAATCTGCTGTCTCCGGGTGATATGACCAAATTACTTGGTAACAGATTGTGGAGAGTCTGATTTTGATGTTCATTTAGTCAAGAAATGATGACAGAGAATTAGGGCCGAATCACACCAGAACGGCAAACCGGAACGACGCGACGAGGCTGGGGAAGCTGGCCGCGACCTTTTCGAGCTTTCAAGCAATAATAGATAACTTTTAAGTATGTAGATAACGTTTAAATTATTTCACACTGAACGTGCTCGCCGAGCCGCTTCTGGCCGCTGCTTTCCCGGTGCGAATTGAGCCTTACAGCTCTTATGATGGAAGGCCGGTCTGCCAGCATTATGGTTTGATTGTGATGTTTGAGAATTGACTTATTAAATTATTTTGTCTGTCCTGTTTGTTATGTGTGCATACTCTCGTATGCACAACATTCTCCTTAAACACCACATCTTTAAAGCCGCAATCTTTCTGTGCAGATTGATCAGGATTCAAAGCTGCAAAAATATTTTTGGGCCTAATAGATTTCTTTCTGTCTAGCCATATTTACGCCATCATGCTAATAGCGGCTTTTGCAAAAAAAAAAAAATTATTAGGGCCTTCTCCTACAAGTTTTCTAATATACAAATATACTTATTATATTATATTAATGTAAAAAGTAACTCTATCTATAGATAAATCTGTCTCAATGCCTGCCTGTTATATTTCGAGGGTAACTGATTCAGATGTTGGCATATAGACAGACCATGACATGGAATAGGACACAGGATTCTTTTTTTCCTTAAGTTAATTGCGTGGGATAACTTTCGGCCTCTATGCCGGCAATATCTACTACTTAAATAAACAAATAATTACTGATTAAAATTGCGTAGAAGATTAATAATTAGCCCCCAATGCGCCAACAAAACACACTAAATGTTCATCGTTATTCTTCTTTATTAAAAATTCGTTCAAGAAAATTGCTGTTTCAATATTTCTAGGGGCGAACTTTTAACGTTTCGAAGTTTCCCGATAAAATTAGATGTTTATAAAAGAAAAGTTTTTAAAAGTGTAGGTATTTTATAATGCTTTAACGGTAACGGTCTTTCGATGTATTTATTTAAACTTCGCAAAGTCAACGACCGAAGTGTGATTTGATTACCATTTTATACTGTTACTAGCGGCCCGTCCCGGCTTCGCCGGCTTCGGATAGGACGGGATAGGACGAGATAGGACGGGATCGGACGGGATAGGACGGGATAGGACGGGATAGAATTATTTTTCAAATACGGGTAATACACAATAGTTGTTATAAATATCAGAGTTAATCCATGTTTTACCAATCAAACACGTAAACATTTACATTACTTATGACACATGTACATACTTACATTTTAGAGACCAGATTCAATTACTTAATAAATTATCAACACTATTTTCGTTATTTATTTTTCTTTCTATTTTTTTTTTACATTTTTAAATATTCACATATAAAACAGTTAAAAAAGAAAACATTTCCCATTTAACAACAATTTCAAAAATTTTAACATATACACACACACACGGACACCCTTCTTTTTGCGCCGGGTTACTAAAATAGAGTACATAAAGAAAGTTTGGATGTTATTATTTTAATATTTTTTCGTTATTATTTTTTTTTTGTAATTTTTTTTTATATTCGATTATTTTATTTTTATTTCTAATGTTTGTAAAAAGATCATAACTACAAACAAAAGCCATTAAACTTATTTTTTTTTACCACTGCTCAGGGAGCCGAATCTCTTAATATTGACTCCACTCCCGTACCTCAGTGACGCCTACATCGCATAGTAAGCCGAGCGGAGTGAGCGGCGACCACGTGACTTTTTCTAAAACTTACATTTTTGAATTCGTGATATCTTTCGAATGGAATGTCCGAATTGAATAATTCAAACAATTATATAATAAAGGATTGAAGCAATCTTTAGTAGGAAGTAATTTATTTTGATAAAAATTCTACTAAGGTACAAATAAAGAACCTTTTCCAGCGGCGGAATTTCAATTAAATTTTTAAAATAAAAGAACAATTATTGTGACATATACATAAAAGTTAGACATATGCTGTCCCGACACTTTTTGTAGATAATAATGTGTTCTGCAAAGTTGTAGTACATTATTTTGTTCTATCATCAATCGTTTTAGCAGCGCACGCGATATAAGGTATTTTTTAGGTCATTTTTTTACACCTTGGGTTACATTATTGGAGTTTTAGTAAGGATTCCAAATTTTTTTGAAAATATAATATAATGTCACTCGGAGATAGTGTAGCTTCCCAACGGTGATAGAATATTTCAAATCAGTCTTGTAGTTTCGGAGCCTATTCTATGCAAACAAACAATCAAGTCTTTCCTCTTTATAGTATTAGTATATGTAGAAGTATAGACTAGCTGACTGCGTTACATTTTTGTTTGAAGCTCCGCTCCTTTTGGTCGCAGCATGATGTTAAATAGCCTATAGCCTTTCCCGATAAATGGGCTATCTAACACATAAATATTTTTTTCAATTCGAACCAGCAGTTCCTGAGATTAGCGCGAGCAATCAAACAAACAAACAAACTCTTCAGCTTTATAATATTAATATTTTATACTGTTATAAATCTTGTTAGAATGAAAATAAATCTTATTCTATGTCTGTTTTCACTAACACTATCATCTGCCTAGAACTTTCTTAACTATGTTTGGGTCTGTTTGCTAAAATTCATACGGCCGTCGCTTTGGTTAGGACGCGGCCTTTATCGTCAACATTGTGGATCTTGTCGAGATCCTTATTTTATATACGAACGTCACACATAGAGATACCGACACCTTTATAAACATATGTATATTGCTCTACCTTTTTTTTTTTTTTTTTTGGATGGGAAATCATCAAATGACTTCTCCCGCTCTGGGCTGAGCGGGAGGGAGTGTCAGACTTTTACTGACTAAAACCCATCCATGTTCCTTCATCGCCCTTTGTGTTCCGGGGCCGCGGTATCTCTTTCGAACAACCCGCAGCACCCGGCAGGCATCGGCCCTTGCGGGCCCCTTCCCTATGCTGACATCTCTTTGAGGCGCGCGTGGAACACGAACGCGCCGTCGACACGGCCTGTCGTCCTAAGACGGAGGGACGGCGAGCTAGCCCTTAGCTCACCGTCCACAGGCCCGCGTCTACGGTGGCCGGGGGCCACCATGTGGCCCCCGACGCCCGGTGCGTCTCCCGCGGCGGCTGGGACGTGAGGAGGAACGCTCTCTCTCACGTTCCGCCTCCTCCTTTGCTAGCATGACTGCTTCGCAAAAGGAGGTGACGGCTTCCCATTCCGTCTCGCTCCGGACCATGGCTCGAACCAGGGCCGGACGCGAGAGGTCGCCGCCGCCGATCGCCGCTATGAGGACACGGCGTTGCTCCGCCCAAGCGGGGCAGACCTCCACCGTATGCACCACCGTGTCCTCCGGTCGATCCTCGCAATGGAAACACCCGGGCGTCTCCTCCCGCCTGATTCGATGGGAACCTCCCGAAACAACCGTGTCCGGTGAGGACCTGCGTCAGGCGGAAGGTGAGGACGCCGTGGCGCCTCTCAAGCCACTCCTCAAAGAGGGGACTTATCGCCACTATCGTGGCGTGCCCTGCACGGGGTTGCGACAGTCGCTCTCTCCATGTCACCATGAGATCGGCTCGGAGGTTTGTCCGCTGAGCGGCAATTAGCCGCGGCAGCGGAGTAACCCCCCGGCATATTGCTCTACCTAAACCAACCTTAGCCGTATTTCGTACTCCTTTGATAAAACCCACATAAACCTCATAAACAAAGAATAGATTTTCGTCAAAGTAGTAAAATAAACATACGTAGGTATATACTGAACATAGAACGTATAAGTTTTCAGCCTCTGCCTAGCCTTTTTCCACCTATCTTGGGGTCGGCTTCCAGTCTAACCAGATGCAGCTAAATACCAGTATTTTACATGGAGTGACTGTCTATCTGACCTACACAACCCAGTTACGGGTAATACGATATCCCTTCGTAAGAATGTTTGATATTCAGTGCAAATACGGGTTACCCAGAAAACTGATTGATAGCTACCTAAGTAGGCCGTTCCAAACATTTTTTTTTTTCTATGAAAGATGACATAGTTGTAATGCGTAGTACGGTTATTAATCACCACTAGATAAAACTTTTAGCATGTCTGAAAGATGTATGCGTACATTATCATGTCTACATGTACATGTGATGTGTGTACATGTGTATGTCATGTATTAGTACATTCACATATACGAGGTGTAGTTTTGCATCTTCGTCAAAATTCAGGAGGTTGTCATAGAAGACGTAAATAATCAATATAAATTACGGTACCAGGTCAATAAACGTTGCTTTTTTTAGTTGTTTTTGACACTATTCCAGAATGAAGCTCCTCTCAAAAGAGGAGAATCACCCGTTTATCGAAGAAACGTCTGCGTTTGTTTGTGTGTGTGAAAGTGCGGTTATAGGGTTAGTATTAGATAGGCCGCGTTTTAATAGGGGTGGTGTGGTGTACACTTACTGATTACAGATTTTAAGAAAAAAAATACCTACACATTTTATTATTGATTCGGGTCGAGATTCATTAGCATAGTTACCTCCTTGAATTTGACGAGGATGTAAAACTACAACTTGTGTAATATCGAAATATGTGTAGATACAGTGTAATGTAGATTTTGAATGCTTTATACTTTAATATCAGGGTTGTAAGTACCAACTTAATATAAAATCACACTGGCAATGCTGCCAGCGTTCTGGGCACTTTTCCTACTGACAACGATGTGGACGAATTTTTTGACGCACTGTAATTCCTCTTCCATTTTGATACTTGTACATAATTTATATTATTTTTACATACTGAATTCAACTTTTATCCTCAAGAAAATATTAAACACCTAGATAATTCTGAGGGTTAATAGACAACTTAGTACAAGAACCTAAAAGCAAAGCCGGTTTTAGATGTTATGTTTGTTTGTTAAAACCAAGTTAAATGTATATTCGTCTATTTCCCAGTACCCCGACTCCACGAAAGCAAACAATAATTCATTCCAAGTAACAACTACTGAACGATAACACACTCCTAACTTCCCTTCTTGTTAGACACAGTAAACAGACCCACTAAACTTTGATTATCTCCAAGCAACCTTTATACAAATTGGATTAGATAGCAAAATTTACATATTCACGCAAATGGTTTTGGAAAAGCGAGAGCTAACGATAATAGAGACTTATCCGGGAAAAATGGTTTCCCTACTAAAATATTTTTCGCTGAAAATAAATTACTTTTGGAATTTCTGCTCCGGGCTTGTTTGAAGGCTGGCTTCGTAACTGATATTAAAGACAATTTATACGGAATGATGTTGTGGGGTGAGTGAATTTTGAATACTTCTTATATGGTTCTTGGATAGACTAAAAATGGTTTCCCATTTTTGACACGCCCTGCCACGTGGACAACTTTAAAGTATTCCACAACTATGGTAATCCTGGTTCAAATTTTCTACTTTAACATAAGACATATTTTATATCTCCTTTCTGAGTTATTTTCTCGAAGCCCTATTATATTAAGTACAGACCTAAGAATGAAACGTTTTAAAGATATCTTTGAAAAAGCAGTATTAAAAGCAAATATGACACTAGATAATTACGTAGTTGAAAATTTACAATGTCTCGTACAATGTTAAGTATTTACTTAGCTAATTCCAGCTTCTAGATTTTGTAATGCCACATATGTACATAATAGTAAAAATATTAGTGCTCAGCCTTGTGTGAAAACCAACGACAGAAGACCTACAGTTTATTTTTAGTAGTGGAAATTGTCAGATCGATATAACCTCAGGATATAACGATGTGTTTGTTCGCCATGAAAGTTTTCTTGACTTTTGTGCCCTGATTGGGTGGATATCGAAATAATGTTCAAAAGTTTTTAATGTTATGAAGCTGCGGCTAAATAATAACAACAGCTACATGAGTCGATAGTCAGGGTTAAGCAGCACTTGCCAAGGTCGGGCCGTGGATGGGTGACCATCCATTATATACCGAGTTTCCTCCGCGCCTAGGAACGCACATTAAGCCGTTGGTCTGGCGGTTATTTGTAGATCTTTGATGGTCGCTACAGGTTATTCGCCCGCAAATCTGACAACCAGTCTTACCAAGGGGTATCGTATTCCCCAGTACTAACTGGGTTGTGGAGGTCAGATAGTCGCTCTATGTAAAATACAGCCTGCATCCGGTTAGACTAAGCAGATGATGGTTGATAATGCTGGTTTTGAGTGATACGACAGATTAGCAATATCTCATCAAAATTTACAAGCCTGTAAATGTTCTTTCAGTTCATTTGCCTTTTCTGATTGAAGGTGTTACTAAAAAAGAATTTTTTTTTTTTATATTTATTACACGGGCCTACTTTTGACCTCAATTTTGTCCTGAGAACAAAGACCGGTTTGTACCGAATATATAAATCGAAGTCAAAACAAAAATAAATTTCACACTGCATTACTACAGGCGAAACCTTTCCACGATTAGGGTAACGGTACCTAATGTCGGCCTGATAGCGTATCGCCAACGAATTCTCCCACAATATTCCAGTTTTGAGTATCAAAACATTCAACATCCGCTCAGTAATGGAATGTAGGTACTTACTTACTACCTATGTATCTTTACGTTGTACGATAAAGAATTTTCGGTTACGTGTTTTTCCATTTTAAGTGCATAATTTGGTTGTAGAGGTCAGAAAAGAAGTCAGTCTATGTTAAATGCTAGTACCTATTCGGCTGTACCCGGTTGACTGGAAGCCGACCCCAAAAAAGTTGGTAAATATAATTTCACTAGACTTTGAAAATTAGACCACTTCTCTAATGATTCATATGGTTTATTTCGGTAACACAATAACGATGTACATATGTATCGTTATAGATAGCACAAAACAAAGGTCACCCAAAAATAACAGCTTTATATTGATCGCGTTGTATCCGTTAGAACCTTGTCCTCCAATGATTTTATTATTTAAAGCGGCCAATATACGATACAATTGTATTGAAAGCAACACTGTTAAAATACATACTGCCTGTGGAACAACTTTCTTTGCCCATTCATGACACAAATCCATATTTCTGGACATCAGAAGCGTCGGATGAATAAACTCTGTCTTTGAACGTCTTACCTTATAGTCAGAAGCATAAGATCAGATGTGCAAACTCTCTGTTTTGATACATCCGATCTTATGTTTCTGATGTTAACATTTATATCAAGAAACGATTTAAGAAAACGTGTCATCTGTACAATAAAAATGCTTTAAGCAAAGTGTTCCAACCCACATCCATGTTCTGATGGGATAAATATTACTCGAACGCACACAATATTCACTCATACTCGTATATCTCACTGTCAGACGAGGTCAGACAGGAGTGGAAATTCAATTTATTTTCGGTTTTGAACCGCGATTTCCCATGCGGATTTGATTTTGTTTTAGAAGCACCAAAACGAAGTGAAAATAAACGTATGGGCAACTTTTTTGTGTTTTGTGATAACCACAAAGGACTACAAAGTCACATTTTTTTTTTAATTTGGAACTTTGTAGTCGTTTGTGGTTTGGTTATGATGTAACAGACGAGTTTGGAATATTGGAACGGTTTGTGTCTACAAACATTTCTATATTTGCTTTGCGACAGATATTTTAATCGAAAGCTGGTTGGATATTGTAAATCCTTGAGCTCGATTTATCCACATCGACGATATAAAATTCTTATGTGATAGAGTGCAACTGATATTAAAAATTCTTTCGGAAATCTGAATTTACGGAGGATAATATTGAAGACCTTTATATGTATAAAGTTCATCGGTTCCTCTAGCTATTTGCATATTGATCTTAAAATATTTAAAATTGAATAGCTTTATCATGAATTTTATGTGGTATTTTTTTAAATCATTGTTGAACTGGTTATAGTATAGTTCATTGTGACTAATTTAGAAGTTGGGCTCCAGAGGCCCTAATGAGCGCGCGGTGAATACGTAACGTAAATACGTCGTTTCCAATTGAAAATACTATTATCCATTTGAGTAATTTGAGCATTTGAGTTAAATTGTTTGCAACAAGCACAATCACCCGTAAATATGGATAAATTCTTAAAATCATGAAAAATATTATAATTATGTCAAACGAGTGTTTCTAATTTAAAAATCGATGTATTTACGCTACTTTTACACCGCGCTCGTGCTAAGGTCTCAGGTCTTTGTGTAAGAAAGATCTCAGTTTAAAAATATCGGTGTTCAATTTAAATCTGACCAAACTTTTTGAATGTTTACTAGGTATCCACGTCCAGACTCATATTAGAATGCAAAAGCAACTCCATTTGTCTGCTACCTTTCACGACTTAAAGGGCTAAACATTTTTCGATGCAACCAAATAGGTAGACCATATCCTGGGTTAGGACATAAGATACTTTTTGTCCCAGTAAAACGTTCCTGTGGGATACTTCCGATCTCCACGAGCGAAGCCGCGGGCAAAAGCTAATTAATATTAAATTATTATTTTCTCTTTCTTCAGTATACCTGTCTTCACGAGAACCTGTTCCACTACCTTTGCGAAGAGAACAGCGGAGCAGTCACGTTACCAGCGGCAAGAGGCGACGACGCTTGGAAGGTGTACTTCAATGACATCCCCGAAGAAATTGTTGATGAGTTTGCGATGAGATACGGGATTGAAGCCATCTATCAAGCTATGACGTAAGCACCTCCTGGTTATTATAAATGCGAGCCTGTTATTGGTGAATTAAAGTAAATGTTTTTTTAAATAATATTATTTAAAACACAAAAATTGTTTATACCTATGTCCGTTATAGACTTTGAAACCATCCAACCCATGCCTCAAACCAATAATGGCGCGACCAAGGCAAAAAAAATGTTTTCTACTAACTTTTTAGACCTATGTATTTTGCTTATGTGTGTGAAGTTTCATTAAAATCGGTTCAGCCGTTTCGAAAAATAATGACTTGATAATTAGTATGAAATGCCGTACGGCGTACACGCTCTTAATTTAATTTAATATCTACTCCAGGCACTTTCACTGTCTCTCCACGAAGTACCTGTGTGCTGGGGTTCCAGCTGTCATGTCCACGTTGCTAGCCAACATCAACGCTTACTACGCGCACACCACCGCGTCATCAGCTGTTTCCGCCTCCGACCGATTCGCTGCCTCTAACTTTGGAGTAAGTACGAGAAATATTAATCCTTCGATTTTTTATAACCACTTTATTATGATGATAAAATTTTTGTAGGAAGGTAACCATTAAAATGAGTGTGTATCTAGGTAAAACCCGTACTTACCAACATTTCATTGATCGGTCTGTTGCCAATCGTAGATTCATTGTTTTTTATTTATTTATTTATTGGAAACTCAACAGCTTATTATTAATTATGTCATTTAAGTGAAATTTCACCCCACTGTCAATGAACAGCACAATACAGTTGCGACAAAGTAACTAATATCTTAAAGTCTGCATACACTGAACATGGACAGCGAGATGATGACAATTATCTCTTAAGCCAATAACAGAGTTTCACGGCATTGACAAAGCTAGGTTAACTAGAAAGTGGCTAAAAGAAAAAAGAAAGAAATTAATACAGTGCAAAGTAATGTGGGATTGTTGACACATTGATAACAAATCTTAGTCAACATATTTAAGTGATAACATGACCGACTAAACATTGGGAAAAAGCACAGTATCGTAAAGTCCGATATTGAGAACGTGCTTTGTTGAATATAATATAAATAAGAAAAGAGTACCCATATAAAATGGAGTAGGTAGGTAAATATTAGGAAGTGATATAATTATATTCCCTTATTTTGTTTTAATTCCCTCATTTTAAGTTTCAATTTCAACTAATGAAATGAGTGATTTTTAGTTTTACTAGAGGTTTTTAGGTGATTATGTGAACAGAGGCGTATTTTAATAAAATTAATTTAAAAGCAGTCCTGCCTAGAAGCCTAATGGGCCTAATAAAGCTTACATTTTCTAGTAAAAGTATCAAAAGCCGAAAAGAATCAAAGGGCGTCAAAAAATTCGTTCACATCAACGGAGAAAGTGCCCAGAAGGATGGCAGCATTGCCACGTTGGATGGCAGTGCTGATTTTTTGACCAAAAATAGCCCAACTTTTTGGTCATGAGTAGAGTCGACCCACCACTTAGCGCTGTCCCGAAATACTAGGTGGGCACTCGGACCCAACGGCCCTAGTGCTTCAACCCCAAACGGCTCAAACACATCATAACTATCAATAAGGTTATTGTATATGCGCCGTTTGAGGTTTTCAGACAACACAACAGAAAACACAATGCTAGAAAGATGGAAAGACGCAAGGGAGTCGACACATATTCCATCAACATCTAGTAAATTATTTCAAATGATGTACAAGTTATGGATATATTTTCAGAATGGGAAGCGAACCCTTACAAAAATGTCCATCATCGTTATATCCACATATTTATCTAAAGACGCGTTTACCTGTACAGAAAGAAAAATTCGTAAAGCTGCTGGATCAACTACACAACTCGCTGAGAATCGATCTGTCGATGTACCGGAACAACTTCCCAGCATCCAGCGCAGAGAAGCTCATGGACCTCAAGTCTACTGTCGATCTGCTCACCAGTATTACGTTCTTTAGGATGAAGGTATACAACTTACCAACAATTTAATTGTTTCATTTCTATTTATTTTATTTATTTGGCTCACCAGCAATTGAATACACCGATACAAGCATAATAGATACTTACATCAAATCGGGATTTAGACTAGTGTAACAATCTCATAAAGGTGAGCAAATCATGCACAACTTATTTGTTGTTGACTGCCCACTCAAAATCAGATGAGTACCAATCACTCACCGAACATAATTATGGTTTTTGAATATGTATTTCATTACAATTAAATTTACATGAAAGCCTTAACACTAAAATGAAAAAATGAATGCTGCTATGGTAATTATCATTGTAGAAGTCTAAACGGCTATTTAATTTTTCAAATCGAGAATACATTTATTGCAATAGTAAAATTTATCAATGATTTCTGGCTGTTGAAAACTGATTTTACAGTTTTTATTTTTTTTTTATTAAAAGCAGCTATGACAGTGAGGGAAGAGACTGTGTATTTGTTTTTAGCAAACAGTATACGTAATTGTACATTTTAAGATTGCCTGAGTCAATGGCTAGATTTCGCTGACATTGGCCACTGCGTCAAAAAACGGTCAGGAGGACTCTATTTTTTTTTAAACCAGTCTTTTTATTGTTAAGCTTAGAGTATATTTCTATGAATTCAGGCACCCTGTATATAAAACCATTGATAGAACCTTCTGACGCTCAAATACGTTTAGTTTTTCAAGATTCCTTGTCAAGTTTTTTTTTATACTAAATAGACTTGCGTTTGGCCGCAACTCGCCTGATGCGGACCGATGATGCGGCCTAGGGTGGAGCACGCTTGCCTAGAAGTAACCAACCACTTGTTCTAATATCTTTTGTATTTCAAGGTCCAAGAACTAAGCAGTCCGCCCCGTGCCAGCACCGTGGTCAAAGACTGCGTCAAGGCATGCCTTAGATCAACATATCAGTTTCTATTTGAGAATTGTTACGAGCTATACAACAGAGAGTTCCAGGTAACTATAAACTTTATACGAGTTTAAGAGACGGATATTAATACAAAGGAAGTGTTAAAGGTTGGGAGGAATTCATCGAGATCAGGATAAATAAATGTAATGATCGGACTAAAGGTTGATTTATGTACAGGAGCACAAGCGATTACCGGTAATCGACTACTTATTGTTAAACTTATATTAATTGATGAAGTAAGGGAAAAGTAGGATATTATTGGGCATTCTACCCCACCTTCCGTTCCATCGGCTCACTCCGTTCGCCTCGTCACTCTCGGTGGAGTAGAATGCCCAATAATATAAATGAAATCCTACATAGCGCAGTAAAATACTGGTTCGGCGCCTATTCCGCCCAGTGGATTAAACAGTGTAATAAAATACTGATGACTTACCTCGATCAAGTACCGCAGATTCTCGAATTGAGCACTAAACCACTACTTTAGTTGACAAGTTTTATAACACCAAGTTTCACACATAACCACTACCTTAGCTGACTGTTTTTATAACAACAAGTTTCACACATATTTCGTTTACTAATGGAACTATACGAACATAGTAAGCTATAATCCAGGACAGATTGTCTCATGTCTCTTCACAGAGCAAGAAATAGCATGCACCTATAGGCACACGCACATTCTATTTCTGTGACCCCAGATTGGGCACCAAGGACATCTGAATTATAGGATACTGTAAACATTAAACTAAAATTTGGGACAGATTGTCTCATGTCTCTTCACAGAGCAAGAAATAGCATGCACCTACAGGCACACACACATTCTATTTCTATGGTCCCAGATTGGACACCAAGGACATCCAAATTTTAATTTAATTAACTCATACAGTTGGCACTAGCTTACATGTTAACAAATAAGGGAGCTCGCTGCTTGAACCATTAGCCTAAAATTCAGGACAGATTGTCTCATGTCTCTTCACAGAACAAGAAATAACATGCACCTACAGGCACAAGCACATTCTATTTCTGTGACCCAGATTGGGCACCAAGGACATCTGAATTATAGGATACTGTAAACATTAAACTAAAATTCAGGACAGATTGTCTCATGTCTCTTCACAGAGCAAGAAATAGCATGCACCTACATGTACACACACATTCTATTTCTATGGTCCCAGATTGGACACCAAGGACATCCAAATTTTAATTTAATTAATTCATACAGCTAACACTACCTTACACGTTAACAAACTACTACTGGTTGCTTTGCTGGTCTGTTAATCTGCGTTGTGCTTTATTAAGATGCTTTCGCACTCGTACAATTGCCTTCGAAACGGTTCGTGTGCCGTCCCGTGGTCATCTATTGTGTCATACTCTTTGTAAAACGCCTGACAACGGCGCCGGAGCGCCGATCGTGTTAAGCTTTCACAGTAGGAGTAAGTGATTCTTAAGAATCTCAAAGTTTGCAAAATTGCGTGTTGTAAATTTGCAGTGTTCGAACTTTGTTACACGAGGTGTATGTATGAGTCATTTCTATGTATTCAACAATTACACTGTAAGATGATCGCTGTGCATGTTGCAGTCATTGATTAAAATTGATCTTTATAGGATTTCCTAATCAATGCAATTAATTTAAATAGAGGATGATCCTAGGAACATCATCATAAAGTTTCGTAACAAATTGTTTGAAAGATGAATCTTAATATCAGTACCTACTGAACCTTTGCATGAAATGTTTATAAAAAAATCGTTTTAGACGTTAGATGATATTACTTATATTGATGTTAAGTTTTACTGCAGCATATTAGTGAACTAACTTTTTGACGCGAGTTCGTTTACATAGATTATTATGCACAAAAAAATTTTTCAGGATATTTTTCTTTCAGCACGTCTTACCTTGCATCTTTGAAAAAAAATCATTTTTTTAATTCACATGTGTGATGTCATGCGGAGTTTTACATCAAGGTTTAAACAAACATACATACTTTATTATAATACGTAATGTATTAATCATAAGTGTCATGTATCGTCGTCACCTTTGTCGGCGAGGGTAAAAAGCTGGTTTTTTATTTCATTTCTCACGATAAAATTGCAATTTGACGGAAACAATTTTCAATCACTACGATTTAATTAGACCTAAGTAACATAAATTAATCATACAACTGTGACAACATGTAGTTAAGGTTTAATTTTGTAATGGGATAAATATTGCTGAAATGGTATTTTTTATGAATAAAATCAATCAATTTTGATCACAATATTACATTCCCTTCAGTATCTTCCAGTGATAAACACCGGTTACCTTCGCTATATAATTAGTTACGTTATACTCGTACAACCTTCAACTTTAAAAAATGTAAGTAAGTACTACTAACTTTACTGAATTTGCTAATGTATTTATTTAATCACTACCCAGCTACGGACCTGGTTTCTGCCTGCCGGCTGTTGTATCGGAAGTCTTCATCAAGTCATAGTTATAAGGTAAAAAATTAATCTTTATTTGCTCCATTTCAGGTCTGACTCCGATTCAGAATTCCAGACACGGTCTGCAGCTGTAGCCGAGGTTGCGAAGGTGCAACCAAAAAAGAAGGTGTCGAAGCGCAAAGCTCTCGAGAGCACCACGCCGTCAGAATCGAAATCAAGGTAATTTTGTGTAACTGCTTTTAACTTTAGGTGTTTGTTGTGTATGTTAAGTCAATTTCGAACTGTAACGCAGAGAGCGCTGAAATCAATTTCCAATTATTATTCCTTGCAGGAATGTTTACAGTTAATTCATGAGGTATTTTTATTGGAATTAATATAACATAACATCATGCTTTCTATCCGCGTAGGGTTCGACAGAGGAGTATATAATACACCCTCAATTCGTCACTTAAAAAATAAATGTAATGTAATGTGTTGTGTAAATTATTATAAATAAGAATTATGTTAAATTGTTTACAGTAAACGACGCACTTCGAGCTCGGACCTTTTTGGCTTGGTGGACTACATTCCGTCATCGACCTCAATTGGAGACTTCGGTTCGAGCCTCTGCAGCCGTGTCGCCAACGGCAAAGTGCGACGAACGGCGAACTTAACCGGGGACTTCTATGTGGAGGTAAAAGTCTACAACAAGACCGAAGTTGCTTCCACCCCTAAAGAGGATAGGTGGAAGAAAGCCTCGGTGGTTCTAAAAGTGCAGCTAAACCGTAACACGCCGCAGTGGGACGGACTCCAAGTTTTTATGAGACGGACTCATGAATTATTTGATGATTCTGAGCCCGTCTTTTATAGTGACAATATAAACATAAAATAAATATTTAAGTTATTGGGCACCAGGTATATTCTATTATATCCAGGTATTTTTTGTTGTACATCATAATCTTAATAATAATATATTGCAACATCTAATAGTAAGTTTAGAACTATTTTAATCTAAAATGCCTTTCTGTACTGTTTGTAACACATCTGTTGAGCGCAGTCACTGGACAGGTCACCTACGTAGTACTAATCATAAAAACAAAACAGTTTCACATTTTTGCGATGGTGTTGAAATAATACATTCTGCATTTCGTAATCGTATAGCTTCTTATAGAATTGTCGATCCGTCTGAGAATTGTTCTCTAGAGCCTTTTCTTAATAATATTTGGAGCAAAATTAAAACGTTAATTGACATGTCTCTTAAAAAACATACTTGTATAAAAGTTAATTTCGAATATTTTGCGTTGTTTTTAATGTTTAAAAATGATTCTCAGGAGATGAAATCATTTGCCACAAAAAACGTTACTATACATCAGAATTATGAATTTGATTCATTATCGTCTCAAGTAAAAAACATTTTAACAAAAAAGATAGAAGAATTTCAGGACCGAGACAGTGGGTGGACGTTCTTGAGCAGTTCTCATTTGGAAGTCAATGTTAACAAATATCAACCCTTACGCGGTTCGGGCTTTATCGAATTGCCTTCTGCAATAAAATCGAAAAAAGCATGTGTTAATATCCACAATAATGACGAGTATTGTTTTTTATGGTCTGTTGTTGCTGCTTTATATCCAGCTAAGAGTCACCCTGAAAGAGTATCTTCTTACCCTGATTTTCGTAACGTGTTAAATGTAAAGGACATGTCATTTCCAGTGAATTTCTCAGATATTGCGCGGTTCGAAGTGAATAACCCCGAAATTTGCATTTACATTTATGGTTTAAAAAATGATACTGTCATAGGACCGCTTTACAAACCAAAAGCCTTGAACGGAAAAGTGATTCATTTACTTTATTTAGAAAGAGATGATTTGTCACATTACTGTCTCATTAAAGACTTGCCGCGACTTGTTAAAAATCAAATAACAAAACACCACAGTAAACTGTACTTTTGTGACGTTTGTTTAATGTTTTTTAATTCATGCGATAATCTTAGTTCGCATAGTTGTGGCGGGGTCGCCACTGAACTACCTCCAAGGGGTTCTTGCATACAGTTTAAAAATTATAATAGAAAGCAAATTGTACCATTTGTTATATACGCAGATTTTGAAACAATGCTAGAACGGTATGAATCTTGTGACCCTGACCCCACTAAGGCGAGTACTGTAACGCGACAGCGACATGTGCCTGTAGCTTTCGCTTATCATATCACGTGTACGCTAGACGAAAGTCACAATCGTTACGTTTCTTATCGCGGCTTGGATTGTGTATCAAATTTTGTGAAGTCTATCTACAAAGATTCAAAAAAAATTTACGATATTTTAAAAAATAACGCTCCTATGATTTACTCAAATGATAATGCTCACGACTTTGAAAACGCGATGACATGTCATATTTGTGAACAGTTCTTGTTCGGCGATAGGGTTCGCGATCATTGTCACTTGACTGGTAAATATCGTGGCGCAGCTCATAGTTATTGTAACTTACAATACAAACTACCAACATTTTTGCCAGTATTTTTTCATAATTTGTCTGGATACGATTGTCATCTTTTTATAAAAGAATTAGGTGAAGCTCCTGGATCTATTAAAGTGATACCTAAAACAAAAGAAAACTATATTTCATTCACTAAGTTTATTCCGATTTCTACCGGGGAAAGCATCCAGGTACGGTTTGTAGATTCTTTCAAGTTTTTAGGAACTAGCTTAGAAAAGTTGGTTAGTACAATGAAAAAACAAGACTTTAAACAATTAAAATCTTATTTTCCTAATAAAAAACAATTTAACCTACTGACGCGCAAGGGAGTGTATCCATATGACTATATGTCTCAATGGGAACGTTATGAAGATATGTGTTTACCCTCTAAAAAATATTTTTTTAACTCCATAACTAATGAAACAATAAACGACGAAGACTATGAACACGCTCGATCTGTTTGGTCAGTATTTAATATTCAAAACATGGGTATGTACACAGATTTATATCTCAAAACAGATGTTCTGTTGCTAACAGATGTATTTGAAAATTTTCGAAAAACTTGTAAACTACATTACAATCTCGATCCCGCGTTCTATCTTACAGCACCAAGTCTATCTTTTGATGCAATGCTTTTAAAAACAGGAGTTCGATTAGAATTGATTAGTGATGTTGAAATTTTTAGAATGATACAAAAAGGTATTCGAGGAGGTGTTTGTATGTGTTCCAAAAGACATGTCAAAGCCAATCATAAATATTTAGATACTTACGATCCAACCCTTCCAAATTCATTTATAATTTATTTAGACTGTAACAATTTATACGGTTATAGCATGTGTCAATCCCTACCCTATTCCGATTTTAGATTTATAAATAGACAAGAAATTGATTTTTTACAATTGAACTTAGCAGACATCAGTGATACTGCGGAAAACGGTTACATTCTTGAAGTTGATTTAATATATCCGGAGAAATTGCACATGGAACACAATGACTTTCCCTTTTGTCCAGAAAAATGCTTGCCACCTGGTGGTAAGAATAAAAAGCTAATACCAAATTTGTATGATAAATATCACTATGTTATTCATTACGTACATTTAAAAAAATGTTTACAGCACGGTTTAGTATTGAGAAGGATCCATCGCGCTATTATATTTAAGCAAAGTTGTTTTTTAAAGCAATATATTGATATTAACACCCAGTTACGTCAAAAAGCAGAGTCAACTTTTGAACAAGATTTTTTCAAATTGTTGAACAATAGTATTTTTGGAAAGACCCTGGAAAATAATGAACATCGAATAGACGTTAAGTTAGTAAACAAGTGGTGTGACTCGAACAATAAAACGAAAAAGACTGCTTGTGCTGAAAAACTGATAGCCAGTCCATATTTTCATAGCACCTCTGTATTTTCTGATGATTTAGTGGCAATCCAAATGAAACCTGTACGTATTATACTTGATAAACCAATTTACATAGGGTTTGCAGTATTAGAATTATCTAAGACTCACATGTACGACTTTCACTACTCTATCATAAAACCTTTTTATGGTAACCGAATTGAATTGTGCTATACTGACACAGATAGTCTAGTATATGATGTACAGAGTAATGATGTTTACAAAGACTTTAAGCTCCATTTTCTAAAATATTTGGATACCAGCAATTATGACTGTAACAATGACTATAACTTACCAATTATTAATAAGAAGGTTCCAGGACTGTTTAAGGATGAAATGGGTGGCAACATTATCAAAGAATTCGTAGGATTGCGCTCAAAGCTTTATTGTATTAAAACGTTAAACAAAACAATTAAAAAGGCAAAAGGTACAAAAAAATGTATTACTAAAAATTTAAATATGTTAGATTATAAAAATGTTTTGTACAATTCCAATGTAATTCGCAAAAAAAATGTATTGTTCAGATCAATAAAACATGAAATATACACTCAGGATGTAAATAAAATAGCACTTTCAAACAATGATGATAAACGATTGTTATCGTTTGATAAAGTTTCTACTTTAGCCTGGGGTAACGCAACCATATTTATGTAATGCGTTACCATTATTTTTAAATGTAAGTAATTACAGTAGATACATTTTTTACAATGTATTTTAGATAACGTCCTAAATGTAAAGACGAAATATTATGTAAGTACCTACTAATGACTATTACCTAAAGCAGGCTCCAGATACAAGTAATGTGTAATGTAATTGTAAAACATATATTTTCTTGGTGCCAAATAGATTTAAAAATAGATATTATTATCTTTTTACTTGTAGCAAATAATGTTAGAACTTATTTAGTAGTTAATTAATTTTAAGAATGTTTACGCGACATTTCGTAAAAAATACTAAAATATTTACTAACTTTTTATATCGTATCCTACTTAGACGTATCATGTTTATTAAATCATGTTTATTATTCATTTCCAAAACTTCGGACTTTAAAAATTGTATGAAATGTCGTGCCGCATGAACATGATGTTTTCTTTTATTTGTAATAAATAAATAGTATTTTAAGATCACAATTATATCTGTTTCATTTCCATTCCTGATTGATGACAAAGTCACGGTGCATCAATACAATCATGTTTTGATCCAGGCTGATATTTGCTAATTTTTTCAGAATATTGTAATTATTTATATTAAATTAAATAATGACGAAAAAATAAAACATGAAAACAAAATCCAGACCGGAACAAATACTTATTGTATGTTCCGTGCGGGAATCGAACCCGCGACACTAATTTGGCGCAATTAGTCGCAGCTAGCAACACGCTTATAACCTAATACTTACCATTGTGATGCATCAAGACGAGTTCATAACCAATGCGCCAAACGTGTCGTCGAAAATGTGATAAAATATTGGATTGCTTTGAAGAAGCACGCGCGGTGCAGAATTTGACACCGAACAGGTGCTCGGGCGCAAGCTTGAACATGTTGAAACATGAAATTGAATCACAGCATAATGCTTTATGGAGTCTAATTGCATATTATTGAGTAACATCCATCATTAGACAGTCAGCCGGAGCGGTCATATCACATCGAGTAAAAACGAAACGAAATTGTAAGTATTGTACAAGTACCCATCTACTTATAAGATTATTTCATCATGTTTTTTTATGTAATTTAGTTAATTATTATTTTGTTTGTTTCAGATCGTTGACAATGTGTGATTCTCCAGATATTATCGACTTCTCACAATACGCTCAAGGTTATCCGACTCCGAGTTTAAGTTGGCATATCCCTGAACAACAAAGACCTGTCAACAAGGAGCCTAGAGCAAGACAAGACTACGAACCTGCCAGCAAGAAGCCTAGAACAAGACGGGAGTGTCTAAAACAGAAGCCATATCTGCATACAAGTCAATCATTCCTGATAAACAATGAGAAGAAAAAAGGTTTACGACTGATCCAGGTACAAGTGTTGGATATCAGTGAACAACAAGAACCTGCAAGTGATAATCAGGACATGGTAATGTTAAGTGTGCAGTATGTAGTGACTGAATCAGTGGATCATGTTATGGATGAGACGCAATCGTTAATTAATAAAATATCAAAAAAACTTTGTGGAGATAGATGTTATTATTAACTGGTGTCATTATTTTGTACGTACCTACTTTATAAGTTGTTGTGTAAAATTTGCAGTAATAAGTAATAATAAATTATGTAAGTAATCTACTAGTTATTTGGGTATATTAATATTAGGAATGTATACCATTTATTTGCTTTCTTATTCTTTAGTGTTTTGAATGTATAAAATGTTAAATATGAAATAATTATATATGTTTTACTGCAATTAACTCTTTGTATTTTATCTTGTACTTATTATTTTTGGGTAGGTAGTTATAATTAGATTGTAATAATTGCAAATAATGTAAAAAAGTAAATAAAAATATATTCTTTCATAATTTAATTTACGTTTTTTTATTACTTATTAATACTCGAACTCTAAATTAGCTCTAGTGTGATGTATAATTGTAGGTTATTTGCTTTCAGTATTTTTATAATTAAATTTAAATTTTACATGTTATAATTATATCATGTTACTGCAGCTAATTTAAAGTTTGTTATGTAGGTTACCCTGATTATACTAAATAAAACACTCATAAGTAGATAGACATTTTTTATTAACTGTTCAACACAATAATAATTAAAATAAATTAAATACAGACATGTTATTATCAAAATACCATTTCCTTATACAGATAGCATTATTCAACGCACAATTCATTTTATGATTCACACAATTAAAATCAATTTTATTTTTACAAAACCTTCTTTTTAATTCTGAAAAATTAGGGCATCCCTTCTCACCTATGTCGATAACTTCACAGTTTGCACATAACTCTTTAATCCATTTAATCTTTTCCAAACCCTTTGTGATAATTTTTTTATTTTCTAAGAATGGTAAAATTACACGTTGAAACTCTTTGTAGTCTATGTAACCCTCGCTCCAGTAAATTCCTCGATTTCTTTCTAACCACCTCACCTGCTTTTTTTCTTCTTGTGTTAGGTAATGGAATGAATATGGTGGTTTTACCAAGAACGTCTGTGTATGATCCTGACTCGCAATGGCCAATTCTTTGACAATAAAATTATTTATAGAATCTTTAAATCCTTGGAGTTCCACTATAATGGTATCCGCCTTCATGATATCTTCTTGACAATGCTGCTTAAGGGTTTGTATTCAACAATGCAATCGTTCAGAATGAGACAGTATGCTGAAGTTTTATCTGGTATCTCTGAATCACTCTCAATTTCTACTCTCACATCCACAACCGGACCTGTCTTTAGATTATCCGCTTGTCTAGAACAATCAATGACAAACAGCGGTGCTAAATCTCTAAACTGTTTTTCGCTTAATATGGGCTCCGGACGACGTCCATAATACGACTGTTGGAATCTGGTGTATTGCTCGTATAATAAAGCGATTCTGTTATTAGCAAAACTCACATTTAGGTTTTCATACGGAAAATAAGTTGAATTGAGGTACACTCTAACGTTTCGAACATGACAGTGATCGAATTGAGACATGTCTGAACTTGCATTGCTTTTCCTATTTGACTGTAGCCCGATAATAACGTATCTTGGTTTTTCTATTTGAGATGAAGTTTTGATAGACCAAGTATGTTTTGTAGTTTTAGGCAAAGCTGGATATTCGTACAGATCCCAATTTCTATATATCATTTGAAGTGGGCGATCTTTTTCTAATACTTTTAACAAACCAATTTTTTCTTTGTCTGATACTTTAACATGCGGTACGCGCCATATGATTTTATTAATCTGAACATCATCCACTACTTCGCCAGTATTCAGTTTTACAGCGTTCAAATTAGTATTACTTCGTAACAATATCAGTTCATGTCTACTATTTATCACGACTTTTTTAAAATCTTCAGCAAAACCGAGGAGGTTACAAAGTGGTATTGAAGCAGAAAATCTTCCTCCATCAATATTTTTTATACCATCAATATTCCAGCCCCAAGCATTAGACATTTTTGATTCACTTTCGTTCATTGAAATTAGTGATTTCATGGTTGTTGTTATACCTGCATTTTTTATTTTGTCAATCTCCACTCCATTTAGCTCATACCTAATGTCTTGGAACAAGTAGAGTAGAGCATTGTTCGTGAAATTGACACTAGTAGCTTTGTCCTTCGTATCTTTTTTGGTAACGTTAACAGTTCCTTCCAAATATAGGGTGCTAGCTGATGGTAATATGTACAAGTCCTGTTGGTTGATAGATATGCGGATTTCATCGTTCCTGTTAAAACTCGTTACATAGGGTTTGTAGGAATGAAATTCGATTCCTTCTATAGTAGTATCGCAAGTAGGAGCGGATAAAACGTCTAAGATATTCATTTTAGCAATCCAATTGCTCTAAGGAATGCTTTATTGTCTTTAGTTAATTTTATTTTCTTCTTAGATAGAGGTCTTATTTGATAGGTAGCTCGAGCAGAACTGATATTCTTAACTTGTTGAGACACATTTTTATTGTAATCAATCATTTTTTTCTTCTAAGATGCAGATACACCTGCACTTCTTCACCACGTAAATTGATTAATCGTTTGTTTATATCTAACAACCTGATATGTATGCAGCTTATGTTGTTTTGATTGATTGGAAAGTATATTGCGTTCTTCGGGATTTCTATGATCCTGTATCCAGGTGGCACATTAAGTGCAAATTCGTGAATAATATGACTGGGTTCACCGTTTACATAGGAACCGCTTACAATATCACATTCAATCCTGACTACGGTCGTAGGTAGAATGTTGACTGGAGACTGTGACACATGCCATTTATTTGCTTTCAAGATTTGTTTATTAAATCCTAATAGTCTTCTAAAAGAGTCTTCTTTGATAAAATTAATGTCTTTTGTACAAAATATTGTAGTTTTTAATGTATTATTATTGCACCGTAGTTTGATAGCTGCATCTTTTATTTCGGATTTTAAATAATCGCTGACATCTTGTAATTCATAAGTGCCTTCCGGTATTTCAATAACTTCATTAATGCCATAATAGAACTTATTATTACTTTTATCAATGTTTGGAATAGAATTAAATGTTGAAAAGTGCAATAATGCACACTCATATTCTCCATCTAGTTGCAACGTATTAGGATAGTATGTAGTTAACACTGACGAGTCTCCAGTTATCGACAAAGTGAGTGACATCTTGCAAATGATTGAAATGAAAGAAAAGTATATATTTTATATTACATTTTTATTCCAAAAACTCCACAAATAATTTAAACATAAATGACCACAATTGACTGCGTTAAATTTTTGATATCTTGTGTAGTTATAAAACACATTACAATTTTTGAAATATTGCATCAATTCCATGGGAGGTTTTAAATTTCCATAGCTATCAAAGTATTCACAGTGATTGTATACTTTAGCATAAGCTACCCAATGCGTTCCTTCGTTCTTAGAATTGTCTAAGTTAACGATACCACATTCAATGCGTTTCGGCTTCCGAGGTAGTTGATCCTTCATGTAGATCCCACGAAAATATGGGATGTCTCTTGAATAATTTCGGATGTCTACATTAGTTAGAGGTCGATTGGGTAGCATATTTTTCAGTTTTTTGAAGATGTTATAAACAATCCTTTACCACTTTTATACGGCTTAATGTATAAACCCTTGCCCAACACTAAAGCCTCCATAGCTTTATTATGTCGTTCTGTTTCTTGTAAATTTTGTTTGTTTGCTTTGTAATCATTGACGGTTTTTGCAATGCCAGCTGCACCCCCAGCTAAAGTTCCTAAAGCAGATAAACCAGCAAAAATTGGAATTAAAGGCAAAACTCCCCCAGTCTTTGGTATGGGTATTACTCGGGGTACTCGAATTCGATGATGAATGTTTGGAAATAACTTTTTTGCGGCTAAGTAAGCTGCTTTTATTAAAGTCTTACTATCTTTGCATTTGAGTTTCTTAATTTTCGATTTTATTTTTGAAACTAAGCTTTTAAATGATTTAATGCCGGATCCAGACTTTAATTTCGCTTTCATAACTTTGTTAACTAGCCAAGAGCTTAGTTTTTCACCTTTCCCTGCATCTTTTGATTTAAGTCTTTGTTTAGCCATGTTGAGTAGTTCTAAATCGGCTTTGTGACGATTTGATAAGTCTGTATGGTTTGTATACGCAATATCGTGTTGCATGCAAGCTTCGTCTAGCTTATTTACACCTCGGTCACCTCGCGCTAAGCGTTTGTGAAGTTTGGTTCCTGGTCCGCAATAATTGTATCCTGGCAAATGAACTTCGAATGGTAGATTATTAATTATGCCGTTAACTAGTCCACCCCCTTGCATTATTCAAATTATAATGATCGGATTTCAAATGAAAAATGGTTATATAATATCTTAGTCCATTATTGCAGCTTTTTCAATCCAACTGTTTTCTGCACTGTTCAGACCTAACCATTTAACATACAATTTATTTCCTTTCTTTTTCAAAACCTTTTCTATCAAATATACATCAGGATAAATAGATCTTTGCAGTTCTTGTTCGTAAAAAGCTCCTAATATGTCTTGCTTTCGTCGATCTTCTATGTGATATGTTACTGGTAAGGTTTTATTTACCTTTTTTATAATAAATAATTCAGTCGACCAATTAGGAGTATAACCTTTCTCAAAATTATGTTTGTATTTACTTATACGGACACAATCACCAACTTTGAATTTAGGCTTCCACGGAACTAAATCATGTTTGTTTATTTTTTTAATATTTTCTTTGATTACTTGTTCATTACTTTTATTTACATCTACTGGTTTAAATTGAATAGTGCGATGTTTTGTGTTGTTATATCTCTTCAATGTATCTTCCAATGGTAGATCTAACCATTTATAGTTTCCATTGAGACTAAAATATTTATATAATTTATTTTTTACAGTTCTAATCAGTCTCTCTACAATTGATGCTTTTTTAGTAGAAAACGATGAGTAATGGTTAATGTTATGCTTTTTCATAAGCGTTTGAAAAGTGATGTTATAAAATTCGGTCCCCATGTCAGTTTGCAAGTTAACCGGATTATTACGACTGCTAAGCAGTATATGTTCGAATGCACGAGTAACATCAAATTTATTTTTTGATTTTAACGGTTCAGCCCAGGCATACTTTGAGAAGCAGTCAATCACCACTAAGATGAAATTGTAACCTCTGTTATACTTTTTTAGGTTTTGCATGTCCATCAAGTCTGCTTGCCATAAGTCGTTGATTCCTTTCAAAATAACAGAACGTCGAAGGAAATTTCTCCGTACCCCTTTGTGTATTTCATTCACAATTTGCTGTTTTGTCATTACGAAGTTTTTTGAAGTAATTTATCTACCACTGCTTTAGTATAAAACTTATCTTGCAAATGAGTTGAAACCTCAGGTATCCTTGCTTTTAAAGTAGCTTGAACTGTATCCTTTGCATCTTTTATGATTTGTGAACGTAATGTACCAATCAAATTATTAAGTTCTTTCAACATTTTTGCATTCAATCGATCTATATAATCCTTGTTTACAACTAGATTATTTAATTCTTTTATGGTATTAGCATTCAATAGATCTACATAATCCTTGTTCACAGCATCGTCTGCTTCTACTGGAGATCTAATTCCTCTCAGTCTTGATGTTTTTAAATCAAAATCTCCGTTTTCTGATTTTACCAGTGCATTCTCATTAAACTCAAATAACTCTGATAAACGCATTCTTTTGTGAATGTAGTGTCCAAATTTGTCTACGTTCATGTTTAAGGTGTGTTGTTTTGAGAGGATGATAGTAAAATAAACACATTTTTAAATACTTATTTATTTATAACTTTACTTTCACGTAATTCTTCAATGATAGATATAATTTCATTATCTAATCCTGTGTTGCCAGCATCTCTAGACGCAATCAATAATTTCAACCTTTCCACTAATTCGTTAGGATCATCCCAGTACACTAAGTCTACGTTTTTTCTCCACCTTTTTATCAACGGTAGACCTTTTCCCTGAATTGTCTTCTTCAGTTGAAAAAGAGGTTTAATAACTTGCAAATATTTTTGTCCTTTGTTACTTTTTATTGGTTTACTTGGTTCATAGTCTCGACGATGTGCATTTGTATCAAGTAGCATCGATTTATAATTTTGCATATCACTATCTGTAACCAAACTTAGGTCTACATCTTTCTTAAGCAACAACTGTTTTAAACCAGGTGTATTTCGGTATTTACGTCCAACCACCGTGATGTATTGATCGTTGATCGTTATGCAAGCAGAACCTAACATCAGTTTCCCGTGGTCTGCTCTAACCCCAAATGGAATATCTACCAACGCTTCTGAAGATACTGACCAGGATGACGTATCATAGTCTTGATTCCTTTCAACTACTGATTCATATGAAGAGTTACTGTTGATATCGGATTCATATTTGTCTTCATCACCATTATTATCATTGCTTCCTGCACTACCAGTTTCGTTAGTAAACGGACCATCAGCAAAATCTTCACTAGCACGCAGGGGAGGAGTTTGCTTACTAGCATTAGCAATTAGGTTGAGAGGTTCTGTTACAGGTTTGAAAACAGATTCCAGTGCTTGTTTATTGTTAATCTCAGCATCTCTCATTTTTCGTATTTTTATCTTCACAGCTTCTGCCGCATCAACAATTTGTCGTTTTAATGATTTTTCCATATTAATAAAATAGGTCGTAATTGATTTAGCGTTGTAGGGTGAATAATAATGGCAGGCAGGTAATAACCTTATATATGCATTCGTGTTATTAGTCAAAGACTACAAACGTGTCAAATTGACTTCTATAACATCCTTTGTTTTTGGAACAATCTTTGTTAATTACAAGATAATTGAAAGGTATACTCCATATTTTTGAACACATTTCACGAAATTCAATCCATGGCATGTCAGTGTTGACGTGTTCTTCATAAACATGTCTCATATTTCTTTCATCTTGTTTAAAAAGTACGATTAGGTTTGCATTGTCTCTTACTAATTGCTTAGGGATTTTACTATACGTCTGATTTAGATAAAAACAATCGATGAATTTGTGTCTCCCCATAGCAAAATAATCACGCATACTACTTTGATTTTCACAAGCAACATCATCAAATACAATTACAGAATTCGGTTTTGCGGTCTGAACACTCAGTACTTGCTCATTTTCATGATATTTCTGAAATGAAACACCTGGTACTCGTTGCAAGACTTTTTCTAAAAAAACATACTTAGGTTGTTGCAAGGTTTTCGAATAAACATAAACATTTTGAAATCTTAAACCATTCTCGTGTATAAGAAGGCCAATTAATAAATTAGTTTTTCCACAATTTGACGGCCCGCAAATGATGCATCGTACCGATTTAGGTAATAATTCTCCATGGCGAAAACCAGTCTCCTGAGAATGAACACAAAGTTTGTTTACGTGTAACGATTGTGGTTGTTTAACAAATTTCATGACGACTGCTTGAAACGGTTATATTAATAATGAGTCAATAATTTATTACATTGACATTTATAACTCATTGTAACAAAGTATCAAGGTAAAATAAGGTAATAAGTTATCAAGGTAAAATAAGTTAACAAGGTAATGTTGAGTTTTAGAACTAAAATGGTGGAATAGGTGCCGAACTAGTATTTTACTGCACTTAGGAATTCATACTCCTCCTTCCGCTCCATCGGGTGGAATAAGCATCGAACCAGTATTTTACTACACTGTTTAATCCACCGGGTGGAATAGGCGCCGAACCAGTATTTTACTGCGCTATGTAGGATTTCATTTATATTATTGGGCATTCTACTCCACCGAGAGTGACGAGGCGAACGGAGTGAGCCGATGGAACGGAAGGTGGGGTAGAATGCCCAATAATATCCTACTGGGAAAGAAGCAAATCATCAGTATTAGATGGTTTCTACGTACAGGTAGTGAACACTGATGCCGGCAGAATGAGAAGTATGAAAGAATAGTACTGAGCCAACCCCAGTCAAACTGGAATGGAACAGGTGATTGATGACGAATGCACAGTCAAATTAGATGTAATACATGAGTCGAAAACTACCCTTAGGTACTGCTGTAACATAAAGGCCAATAATGTTAAATGTAACTGATCTTACTATGGGCATGCGGTGGACTGTGCGAAAGAAAGAGAACGTCTGTTTCCATTACTCGGAAAATAGAGACAGGCCATTCATCATCTAGCAACCAAAGACCTTAAGTATCCTAATATCAAATTCGACATTTCAGGTGGATCCAAATGAAGCCAAACGGGATCCATCAGATCACGGGCCACAGTTGGATTCAGTGGACTTCTGGCACAAGCTGATCGCTCTCATAGTGTCTGTGATAGATGAGGATAGGAACAGCTATGCTCCCGTCCTCAACCAATTTCCTCAGGAGTTGAATATTGGACAGGTATGAATTTGAGTGTTTATTTGTTCTTATACTTACTCACTGCCAAATCTTGAATCTATTGTCATTCTATGTGAAAACATCCCAATAAGTTTATTAAAGACTGTTACTATTTTATTTTAATTTCGGGCCAAAACAGTGGAATCTTTTATCTTATACTTCTTCCTTATGCTTCATCATCTAAGCATTTTTCAAGTTGTTATTTCAAGTTTGATTTGACCTCACTAAGGCGTATGCCTGATAGTAATTTCTTTTTAGTTTAATTGAGTGCTTGATCAAGGTTTAATTGAGACGAGTTTATATTATATTACTAAAAATACAATGGTTTCGCAGCTTTCGGCGGCGACGATGTGGTCATTATTCGCAGTCGACATGAAGTACGCCTTGGAGGAGCACGAACAGCATCGGCTTTGCAAGTCTTCTGCTTACATGAACCTGCACTTTAAGGTACTTAGCTTGGACATTTTGTTTATAAACAGTTGTTTTAACTTTCCTTGCAAAAGGTGTTTGTGATATCAGAGGAACAACTATGATTTCACATACGTATATTATTTCCCTCCTTTTTAATTTGGGCACTTAGGAGATCATAACATTTAAATCTTTTATTTATGTCAATATCATATTACAGGCACTGGTAAGTCAATTGCACAACTTTAAATAGAGAATGTCTGACAAACCACCCGGCTCTCTTAGATATTTAATGTTTATTTTTATTGACCATAAGCGTGGACCTCTCATAGCGTTAGCTATTTCTAAGACAAATAAATAGTTATTCATCAAAAACTTTTCTTACAGGTAAAATGGCTCCACACAAACTACGTGAAGGATGTGCCACCATACTGTGGAGCTGTTCCGGAGTACCCTGCCTGGTTCGAGCCCTTCGTTATGCAGTGGCTTAATGAGAATGATGACGTGTCACTAGAATACCTTAATGGAGCCTTCAACAGGGATAAGAAAGACGGGGTAAGTTGAATTATGTTTGTTAGGATTTGTTAGTAAACAAAAAGTAAAAAAAAAACTTTTATTTGGACAAATATGAATATGTACAGATAAAAGAAGAAAAGTATTAAAGGGCGTCAAAAATTTGTCCATATCGCTGTCAACAGGAATAGTGCCCAGAAGGCTGGCAGCATTGCCACGTTGAATGGCAATGCTGATTCTTTGACCCAAAAATAGGCCAGCTCTCTGGTCACGAGAGGAGTCGACCAACCGCTTGGCGATGTCCCGAAAGAGTAGGTGCGCACTCGGACCCCATGGCCCTAGTGTTTCAACCCCAAACGGTTCAAACACATAGCTACCAATGAGGTTATTGTATTTGCGCCGTTTTTGGTTTTAAGCACCTGAATAAAATACAACAAAAATTAAAAGAATCAACTTGCTTGACGTGTCAAAAAATATTTCAGTTATTGAGGTACCTAATGCACAACCTTAAGACTATTATATTTTAAATGGACATGGTCACTAACACTGCCAATAGCACTCAAAACAGGATATTTACCACATTTATTCTGGCGCTTGCAACAGTGCCAAATTATCGTATTCTATATGTATTTTTTAAGTAATCAAAAGTATGTCGGTCTACCAACGAATCTAATGCACACTTTTACTCAATTTGCTCCATTATTTTCCAGTTCCAAAAATCAAGCGAGCATGCCCTATTCAGTAACTCAGTGGTGGACGTGTTTACCCAACTGACACAATGCTTCGACGTGGTCTCCAAGCTGGAGTGTCCCGACCCTGAGATCTGGAAGCGGTATATGAAGAGATTCGCGAAGACGATTGTCAAGGTCCTCATTGCTTACGCCGACATCGTGAAGAAGGAGTTCCCTGAACATCTGAAGGAGGAACGAGTGGTATGTTTTCTTTGGAATAATATTTTCACGACAGTCGTACTTACTTAGTAGGATTTGGAGACAAAACAATGAGTTTGATGATCTATTTGTAAGTGAGATAAAGTACATAATTGTTTAACGAATAGCTCGACTAGCAACCGTTAACCTAATTATTAAAAAAAAAATTGAACATTTACAAAAATGAAATTGATTTAAAAAGCTGTGAAGAAACCCATGCGGATGAAAATTAATGTTAGATATATAAATGTTGATACAGTCCTCATTGGTAGTGGTCATACGATCCTACGTTCGATTCCCAGGTCAGCAAAAGTTTCATTGGGTTTTTCCATCGGAATTTTCGATAGAAGCCTGGAGTCCGATCTAAAAATCTGTAATAAGCTCGTTCCCTAATTCAAGTTCACCTCTGCAAACTTCGTAACCTCGTCTTGTTTTGTCTCAGGCGTGTATCTTGATGAACAACATTCAACAACTGCGAGTCCAGTTGGAGAAGATGTTCGAGTCGATGGGAGGAACCAAGTTGGAGCGTGATGCCGCTGATATTCTTAAAGATCTGCAGAACAGACTGAACGGAACATTAGATGATCTGGCATCGATGTTTGCTATCAGGTAACTTTTATTAGTTTTTGAATCTTTTAACGAGGTTAAACTACACTTGAATGACATTAAAGAGGGGAATAATGTCCTGTCCCATTTATTTGACCTCTCATTTTTCTTTCATCGCTGTAAAAACCAGTTTGACCTTTATCGTCGGTAATATAAGGCTGCTTTTGGGTTGCTGTTCTCATAGGTAAAATACCTAAAAAAAAATGTGTACCGTAAAGCTGGATAGGGATGGTAGGGTGAATAGGGACAAAACTTTGAACTGGATTTCAACATTGAATACGTATAATCTGTCACTTATACGCTATTGGAATTATTATTGTTTTTACTGATACTCAACAGTGGAAAAATCAATCTGCCAATGATAATATTATGTACGTTCCGTTTAATGCGAGTATGCTTATAAAAACTTCAACTAATAATAAACATTTCTCTCATCAGTTTGGAGACGCGAATCACGGCGAGTGTGAAAGAATTGGGAGAGTTACTGCAAAAGGTTGGCGGTGGTGGAGCGCCCGGGCAGCAGCAGCCGCCCGTGCACCACGAAGCCGATGAGGTGCTGCGACCTCTCATGGATATCTTGGTAAGACATAACCACATTATCAAGGATATAAGAAACTACGACAGGAACTTTGTAGAGAGATTAAATCACATTTATAGGCAGAAGTAGCCCAAAAATTCCAAGCCCCTCGTACTAACAACTTTTATCGTCTCTTTGGTATTTACCTTAGTTGCCACTGGAGTAACACAGGGATGCATCTTTGGCCTAAATGTAAATGGTAAATTGAGAAAGGTGGTGTAACTCAAAGGTTGAGTTATTTATCAGAATACGAATAACTTACAACAAATGTGATATTGCCTTCTTCAATTCACTTGTTATTTATCATTTTCTTTGGTGCACAGGATGGCTCTCTCACCATGTACGCAGAATCCTGTGAAAAGACTGTATTAAAACGACTACTAAAGGAATTGTGGAAGATTGTGATGAAGATATTGGAGAAGACTGTTGTTCTGCCGCCTATGACTGATAAAACGGTAAGACAAATGCCTAGTACCCACTAAACGACACCTTTTAGTGATCAAAAACTGGCATGTTTCTTAAGATTGTTACTTGAAATAAAATACCACTCCCAAAAGGTGATGTGCCATGATTAAATAATGTATTATAGGTGCTCTCGATGTGCGCAACCTATTTTTATTATTGCAGCTTAGTTACCCACAACACAGTGACCAATTTTGACAGTTTTTCTTTTTGGTGCGGTTAGTGACTAACCGGTTTTCAAGCCGCCCAAGGGCCTGTGCCTTGGCTTTACATGCCGTCGAGAAATATCTCTCAGGCATGTTTGGTTTCCTCACGATGTTTTCCTTCAACGAACCTAGTGATAATTATGCAATACGCACATGAATCCGAAAAATCAGAGATCCGAAGAATCTTCGGTCCGAATTCGTGACCTATGACTTGGCAGTCCAACGGTCACACTACTAGGCTATCACTGTTTATAATATTGACAGTGAAAAAAAAACAAATCGTAGAAACGTATTCTCATACTTCATCCCTAAACTATTGGCTTCCTTGTTTTAGATGATGCTGAAGAACTTGACAAACAATGCCAAGAACTTGGCTGCGAACGCAAAGATCGAGGACATGACGCAGCTGTTCAAGAGCACGGTGGGTAAGCAGGACGTCAAGCATGCACTCTCCGGCGTAATGGATATATCGAAAGAGGTAAGCTAAAAGATGATAATATTAATTTCCACTGGTTAATCGATACTGTGGTGTCAATTGACAGACACAGAAACTTGAAGGTGCTCCATAAGCTGTAGCTGTACAAGGATCTTTTTAATTGAGTTCAAAATTGGAACCAAAGCCGCCATGTTGTTTTTTTAATACATTCCACAAATCAACTTCACAAGTTTGGCTAAATGCACAAATCGTGCGAAGCCAGAAAAAAAACAAAAAACTTCACAAGTATTTAAAAACAGAATCCCTCAATCGACGTTATTCGAGCGACCAAACGACCTTGTAGCACTATACAATTTAGGAGTATAACAATGTTCTTAGGTATTTCGTTGCACCACATTACGGCTTACCTACCGGGTTTAATCAAATCAAATAATTATTAATTTCGAACAACAAGTTCCAAATGGGTTAGTGAATAAACTTAAGAATTATGTTAGTGGCAAGTTTGGTGATTCATTAATTGCATTCACATTAATTTAACTAATAATAGCAAGGTGCTTTCTTATTGATAAACCATGCATATAAATATCAATATCATAATAATATTACCAATAAAAAAATGATAATGTAAATTCATAAAATCATCACTAACATTTTTATATCACAGGAGGCAATAATCTTACACCAAAGACTAACTAGTGTTTATTTTTAAACTAGCGACCCGCCCCGGCTTCGCACGGGTGCAATGTAGATACTAATGTTTTCTCTACTATAATATGCATGTATTATACATAGAAACCATCCTCTTGAACCACTCTATCTATTAAAAACTTTTTTGCAAAAAAAAACCGACTTCCAAAAAAAACACTAAAAAAGTGGAAAATAACTTTACTTTCGGAAGTCGATGACTATTGTTTGTTTCATTGACTTTTTTGCCACCGACTTCCGAAAGTAAAGTTATTTTCCACTTTTTTAGTGTTTTTTTTGGAAGTCGGTTTTTTTTTGCAAAAAAGTTTTTATTTTACCCTTTTTAGTTATCGTATCACACACAAATCCTTGTCAAGTATCACTTTCGCAATTTCTTTGACTTGGATGACATTTTTTCCAGTTATTTTGATTTCAAAACCAAACTGCTGAACCGATTTTGGGACCATTCGGGAAGTAAGTCCATTCAGATAAAAGAAGAATTTTTCAAATCGGTTCATAAATGACGGAGATATGCGGTAACAAACACAAAAAAAAAGAACATACAACCGAATTGAGAACCTCCTCCTTTTTTTGAAGTCGGTTAAAAAACAAACCGCATCAAAATCCGTTCCGTAGTTTTAAAGATCTAAGCATAGACAGGGAAAAGCAGACAGACAGCGGGAAGCGAATTTGTTTTATACTATGTAGTGATACACCTCTAATTATCTATTTGACTCACAGCATCTATCGGCCGAGAAGAGTCTAACACCAAAGCAGTGTGGAGTCCTAGACGCGGCTTTAGACACCATCAAGCTGTATTTCCACGCTGGAGGCAATGGGCTCAAGAAGGCCTTCCTAGAAAAGAGTCCAGAACTGCAGTCCTTGAGATATGCTCTTAGTCTATATACCCAGACTACTGACACGCTCATCAGGACATTTGTTAGCTGTCAGCAGAACCAAGGTAAGAGTTCAAATTAAGGTACGCTTAGAAAAAAAAATTGTGGCCCTGCCATGACGTCTTAATGCAGGAATGTTTTAGTTCTACTTGCAAGTGAGAAAGAGATGGCGCCAGACAGGCTGTCTCATGTTACGGCCACAGATACCGTAGCGGTTCTCTCGACCATTTGTTTTATCTTACCCAAGACCATCGTTATTTGACAAGATAAAAACGTTTGTATTGAAATTAGTTAACCAGGTTCTCTAAAAAATATGAAGAAGGTTACTCAGTGTCAGATCTACTTCGTAGTCTTTGAAATATAGCTTACTAGATTGAGTATTTCATAACATCACGCCTATAATCCTCGAAGGGTTAGGCAGAGGTTTACTTAATAGTACACCCACATTTCGCCAGTTACGTTTTAAGTCCCATGTAATAGAGGGCGAGCCTGTTGCCATCAACCGGGCACAAATCCAGACTCCGTGGCTGCTCCTGAGAAATTCCTGATGGAAAAACCCAATAACACTTTGCCCGACCCAGGAATCCGAACCGAGAACCTCATGCTCAGCAGACACACTTACGACTACTCGACCAACGAGACAGAATTTTTAGGATCAATATTATCAATATTAGATTAGATGTCTCCAACTTGCTCCAGTACCGACTACGAGTCCTTATTTTTGCAAGTCTTTATTTTGTGTACCTTTTCCAAAATTGCGCTATAATAAATACATTTTTCTGGTGTATTTAGACGCTGCTGTCGTGGAAGAGGGCAGCGTGGGTGAGGTGTCATTACAAGTGGATCTCTTCACGCATCCCAATACAGGCGAACACAAGATCACAGTGAAAGGTACGAAATAACTTATCCTGATAACATCATGCCTCTTAACCCCGATGGGTTTGGCTAGGTGTACCCATTAGTACCACCACATTTAGCCAGTTATGTTTTAAGTCCCATGTAATAGGGAGCGAGCCTAGCGAGGCGAGCTAGTATGTATATTTAGGTTAAGGTATTTATCTATGGGTCGTTATAACCTGAAAATAAATGGATTGTTGTTGTTTTTGTTGTTAAATGTTACTACAACATGACGGTTGCCTGCAAGTTATATTATTACACAGACAGGGTCATAACTGTTTGCTTTATGCTATGTTAGAAATATTCACTTGTTAGTAATGGTAAGTAAAAACATAATTTAAAACACGTCAATGAGTGTCAATTTTGGAGTCCTAACATTAGGCCTACCTCATTTAACATCTCCGTTTAACCGTTTGTTGGCTAATAAAATAAATCTATCACCATGCCAATGTCAGGAATGGAGACGCTTTTATATCAAACAGTGGAATTTAATAGGCTGATAATGATAATAACATAAAATAATTAGAAACCGTTAATCACTTAGCGTCTACTGAAAGCTCTTATGTCTTATTAATTCCTCCTCTATCCTGTCTTGCTAAATTCTCTAACATAATTTACAGTGGTAGCCGCTAATGATCTGAAGTGGGTGATACAAAGCGGTATGTTCCGTCCGTTCATCGAAGTGAACCTCATCGGTCCTCACCTCGCGGAGAAGAAGAGGAAGTTCGCCACCAAGTCCAAGAGCAACAACTGGAGTCCTAAGTTCAATGAGACCTTCCATTTGTGAGTACCCATCTATAATTTTGCTATCGTGTGTTGTCTTTTTATGAGACAGTGTTTTCTGCAATGGGAAATAGACTGCTGCACTACCACTGAACACGACACTGACTGGTATTGTATCTTTAGGATTGGTGTCCGTTGCACCTTGCAAATTTCCCAAATATATTGCAATTCAGATAACAGAGTGTACATACCGACTGTATTGTGGTCAACAAGAAATATAGCAAACGTCACCACAATCGAAATACACATTTTGAAAACCATAATTGACACCATCTTCCAAAAGGAATCCTACTTGTGTTGCCAGTATAGACTAGACACTAGAGGAGTACAATTTTAGTTGTTTTAAATATTGTTCTTTTCTCATTCCAGCATGGTGAGCAACTCGGAACAGCTGGACCTGTTCGAGCTGCACGTTTGCGTGCGCGACTACTGCTTCGCGCGAGAGGACAGACTCGTCGGTGTAGCTATCATGCGCATGACCGAGATCGTTGAACAGGTATACTGCTTTATATTCGTCATCATCATCATCATCCGCGTCACCCAGAACTGATCATGGGAGCGAAGGCAGGCCACGAGCCAAGAGAACTAGTCAGAGTAGCAGGCAAGAGTTAAATTCGGGAGGCCCAATACCGGGGTAAAAGTGTGCATGGAAGAGGACCTAGACGGGGTAGATGAAGAGAGAGTGATTGTCATCATTATTTAGTTGAATGAAGACATTAAGACATTATTTTTTTAAATGAGCAAAAAATTATGTGACAATACAAAACAAATCATTCACAAACCAATTAAAATTTTCAGGGTGCAATCGCGTGCTGGCTGCCTTTAGGCACACGCATCAAGATGGACGAGACAGGTTGGACGATACTAAGAATACTGTCCCAGAGGCACAACGATGAAGTTGCCCGGGAGTTCGTCAAGCTCAAGTCTGAGATGAGGACCGAGACGCCAGCCGGCGCACAGGGCCCAGCGTGAGACATTTAAGGAAACCCCACGTGCCACAACATTCTACACAACCTACCAACTCCAAGACTGCGACTGGACTGACAGATCCGGTTGTGATGTCCCTTAATATTTCAAAACAGTTTTATGTGCGCAAGTGAGACAGAACCATGTTCTGCACGGTGCGTGCGAAAGAGACGAAGCCACTGTAACGGAGTAAGGAAGTGACATTCGGCGCTCCGGCGGCTCCCGGTCAGTGCTCGTTCGTTTTGTTTCGTACAATCTCGACGGAGATGCGTTTTGTAAATAAAATTTATCTTTGTTAAGTTACGCGGATAGTAGAATATTTTGCACAAATTCGTAAACGTTAGCAGACAAGACTGACCGTAGGCGGCCGGGCGCAGCGGCGGACGCGACTTAGGGATCCAGCCACAGCTGACTCTCAGCTCAAGAGACATCTTGAACTCTCTCAGTATACGGCAATAATTTAATTTGCATTTACCAATTATCATGTTTGTTAACTTCGCTCTCTTTTAATTCTTTATCGTTCAGTAGCGAAGTTTTCCTTCCAGTTCGAACTGCCCAAACTTTTGCTGGGTACCTAAATTCGCGAACGCATCGTTGACCCTCGATTTATGTAATGATATTTATATGGACCAAAACGTCGTAAATACGGATGAATTAATCCTTAAACATTAATATTAAAATGCAACATAATTATTTATCTAATTAATCATCTACTCGTTATACGTGTACAGTAAAATATATGGCCTTATAACAATTATTTCCTTCGTTTGTTGGTTCATTGCTTCTGTCGAGTCAGTGACGTGTAAAAGTGTTGAGGATGTGTCCGGAGTGCTAAGACGAATGCGTTTCTATATATTTTCCTTTCGGTAAATGCGTGGTGTATAGAATTATGCGAAGTACATAAAGCATGTTCGTTTAGGTGATGAGTGTTATATAAAAATGGAATTAATATAGTCATAGCCGTCGTTTGTTCTTGAGATCCTTTACGCGGTGCTTTTTGACGTCTGTACGTAAATATAGAATTAGGAACAAATTATCTTGAACCATATATCTTTATTCAAACGGAACGTTTAATACTAATGGCTTCCGCGATAAATATACTGGATCAACAGAGGAAATGATTTGTTTAGATTTATTTTTTACACTCTGTACGTCATGTAATTTTGTCAAAAATATCGCCCGGAAATCTCAAATTCAATGTATACTTGTATACTGCTTACAAAGAATATAACTTGTCCATAAAAACTAAATGTTACCTCAAAAAGTATCGCGTAACAAAATGGATGAAAAAAATGTGCGGTATTGTCATCTTTTATAAAATAATAAATAAATAATTATTTTACGTGTCCCGTTTTGAGTGACCTATATTATGTCTATGTGATCCATATTTATTACACACATGTACATAACAATAAGTATATGTTAATATATGTGTATATCACAATATTTGCTATTACTTTAATAAGCTTGGCCTGTTCGAAATGTAATCTAAAATCTCCAAAAATCTTTTTGTATATTATTGAAAATTGTGATATTGTTATAAAATATGACGTAACATCGTAACTGTCGTGTTTATCTGTTTAATAGATCCGATGTTAATTGTTAATAAATAAGTAATCATTTTTGTTAAGTATTGAAACATTCCATTTGTAACATTTCATACCATTTTGTTACTTTTGAGACTGTTTCTAAATAGATATCTTATCTTATTGTGTTAATCAGTCATTTAGGTATTTTGCCGATTGTTTTGTTACTAATAATAAAAAAAACCTTCCAAGTTAAGGCCCCAGTGCTCAAAAATAATTTGTTAAGGCTATAATATTATGGCGAATAACAATAACGAATCGTTGATTTATTAACATAATAATTAAAATATACTTAAAAAAATTATCACAGTCCAAAACTCAAACACGTTTGAAAGTCGTCACATAAATACATTTTAATGTGTGTACATTTTCAATAGCATTAATACAACAATATCAATTATTTTATTACATTAAGCACCTAAAATGACTATTTCTTTTCTTACTCCAACTTGTAACTTTTCCCCCTCTGTAATCAGTATTTTTGACAACTGAATCTTGTTTGAAGAAGAAGTTTTCTGATAATTTGAAAATCCTTTATAAAGTAAACATTTGTTTTTGTTCTCGTGGAAACCTTTAAAAGGCACCAGTAATAAATATTTAATGACGTTGAAAATGCACACGGTGTGTAGATAGGCACATCACTAACCGACACGGGACATAGATTTTCTAAATATTAGCATTTATCATGGATTACATATCTGTAGATAGAGAATGTGGTTTGTCTAGTCCAAATCTCAATAATATATATTAATTAATTATATATTTACTCGTCTTATTATAATATATAGAAAATACTTTTATTATTTCTAATTTACATTTCCGAGTTGACTGAATCTGTATAACTATAGCGTAATAGAAAATTGCAACAATAATTATTAAAAAAAAGTTGTTTTGTTATTTGTTATCTCAAAATAATCAAATATTCTATTCAATGTAATAATGTGCGCAATAAACCATTGAAATAAACAATTGAATTAGATATAATGCATTCTTTGTCCACGATAAAGTAAATAAATATAAATAATTGCATGAGCATTACTGCGTTGAATAGAGCTTTTCAAAGAAATATTTTGGAAAAATATAGTGACGCCCATCAAATAGAATTTTTGATTGTGTTATTTTAAAATAAAACATTTCATTATAACAAAATCATTATTGGATCATACATTTGTAAATAGTTGCAATTCGTACTTCCATCTGTCTGTGAAGAGAAGCCACTATATTGATGGGATCGTGTGATATCTACTTAAACCAAAATATATCAGTATTACTTTTCGTATATTTAATTTAAAGTAAATTGTGTATGAGAAAAATTCTGTGACCAGTAACACTGTTTATGAAGGTATTGCGATTCGAGCTAGTATAAAAGAAAAGCGCACAGTATTCATTATAATCTCATCAAAATATATAATAACTAACAAATCGTATTGACACATAAACCTTTACCATTTGACAATACTTGGTAAATATTATTTTGTAAGTGTAATATGTGACTGTCACAAGCATCGGCATCATGTAAGTCTGTTACGCTCCAATTTTAGTATTAAATATCACATAACATTGCATACATCTTTGTATAAATGCATATATGTAAATGTTACATGTTTAAACACATTATTGAATTTAGAATTTTTATGAAAAAATAAATAAATATCCGTATTTCAAATATATTTCGTTTCGTTTCATTATTCCCGTTAAAGTATGCAAACTGCCTGGTCGAGTGGTCGCAAGCTCGACTGCTGACCATGAGGTCCCGGGTTCGATTTCCGGGTCGGGCAGTGTTTTTGGGATAACCCAAAAAACACTCGGAAAATTCCTGATGGAATAATCCATCAGGAATTTTCTCAGTAGCAGCCACGGAGTCTGGATTTGTGACCGGTTGATGGCATGGCAAGGCCTTATTACATGGGACTTAAAAACATAACTGGCGAAATGTGGGTGTACTTTAATTGGGTAAACCTCTGCCTACCCCTTCGGGGATTACAGGCGTGATGTTATGTTATGTAAGTATTCAAAACTATGGAATACTTCTTCCTCGTAAAGTTTTTCTGAAAATATAATTATCAATGAAAGTTTTCGTACTTCATCAACTGTTTAGCCTTTTTCCAAATACATTGGATCGGCTACCAGTCTAACGAAAGCATCTGAAAGTTGAAGAGTAAAGTTTTAATATTTAACTTAAAGGTACGAAACCATAAAGTTCAATATTGAAACTCTACTAGAACTAGAAGCTAACGTTAGCAATGGCTTGTCTCGTTCACTTTTATACCCGGTACGTTTGGTAACTTTCCCGTTTGGACAACTAAATAAAATACCATCTTTTGTGCCGTTTTGTAACTATTTTGATCTTCATACATTGGAGTCTCGTTTGATAAACTTTTTGTTCGACAGGTAAAATTAGGACCCCGGAGAACTACTAAGAAATACCCCCCAGTTAATATTCTGTACACTCTTATTTATTTTTAACTTACCGTTAATACCCAAAAAAGCTATGTACACCAAAATGAACCTTCCTGTTATGGGAAACAAACACTAATATGACTTATAACTTAGTAAACAAATAGTTCCAGTAATAAACAAACTATACTTACGTATTAAAAAAAAAATAACATTGAAATAAAAAGTCACAAATTGTAGCAGAACAGTCTTTTTGGTTAATACCCAACCAAAAGTACTAGGTTTGCATAAATCCAAAGTGGTATTTCAATCATTGATATTTAAAGTAGACCTAAACTACCCCTAGTCACAAATTGTAACAGAACAGTCTTTTTGGTTAATACCCAACCAAAAGTACTAGGTTTGCATAAATCCAAAGTGGTATTTCAATCATTGATATTTAAAGTAGACCTAACCTACCCCTAACCCCCCCCCCCTAACCTACCTACCTGACCTACTATGAACTATCTAATGACTGAAACCCGTTTGTAAGACTGGTAGTCGGGCTTCTGTCTACCCGTAACGACTGTCAAACATCTACGAATGACAGCCAAAACCAACGATTTAATGTGCTTGCTTTCTTTAGCACCGAACTGTATCGGTATGAAATACATAGAGGTTAATCTAAACACGGAGCGACATCGACAAGTATTCCTTATCTCTTAAGCCAAGTTTTTATTTTTATCACATACAAAGATCGTACTTAGTAAATACTTACGGTATTATTTAAGGTGGCGGCACCAACATCTACTTCATGGTTCTGTTCTCCTAGTACTTTGTGTTCAAATTCCAAATTGAGTTCTCTCGTAACAAACTTTAGAGTGCCAGAGAGAGACAAAAAATAGCAACAACAAAAAGAAGTTTCCTTGTAACTTTGGGAGCTGACTGTACCGTTCAAAACACAGTTGAAATTTATGGTTGGCGAAACGGGACTCAATGTGACAAAACAGTGCCCTTTCGTAACTATTTTAATGTTCATACATTAAAATAGTTACGAAAGGGCACTGTTTTTCACTTGTTTTGCACGTCTTCTGTTTAGTTGTCCAAACGGGAATGTTTCCAAACGGGATGTACTCTTCTAGGAACCAAAACTGGCTAAGACAGCTTCTATTTTTTCAGATTTTTCCATTACTTCTTACAAAAATACGTCCCACATCTTTAATCTTTTATGACTTCAAAATATGTCTGTTTTAATCCCAAAAATAAATCTATTTGTTTTTAAACCAAACTATTTTAAACTAAAAGTCAATATAAATTTTGGTATTCGCACACAAAATATTAGATATTGGTACAGTCATGCGGCCTATATGAATACACCTAACAAAATTAGATTTCGAAATTATCTTAGTACGGGTTTTTTTCAATACTATGTTCTTAACATAATAAAATTACCCTCAGCAGCAGAAACCACTTTTTAATAATAGTACACAGGGCCGCACGCAAGTGGTACCACTCGCTACCTTGAGTACTCGCTGGCCTACCGGAGTACGAAGTTTCAAAGAATTCGAGGCTAACTTATACTGGTTTTGTTACCACTGACGAGTGTCCTACTGTATCTATTTGTTTGTTTATCTTAATAGCTCTGGCTGAAATTTCCTGTTAATATTAATATATCTAAATATTGAGAGAAACGAAAATAGAACTCATAGAAATATTTGGTATAATTTAGGAAGGCAGAATCATCTTACACAAGGGTGAGTGGGCGAGTGTTTGCTTTCTGAGTAAATAGTTTCAAGATCTACGGAAAATTATTAACTAATTTAGATATTGAAATAGTGTATTTGCAGATTTATTTCACATACCTATTATATCTATACCTATAAAGGAGTCTACCCTATAGAACGTATTAACAGCGTTTCATACCCGTACATAACGGGCTTAGAAAGGTTGTCATACGCAGTGCCAAGCACGCGTGCCAAGTCATGCACATGCCTCTAATGTAGGTATCTATAGGTCACGCTATTGATCACACATATTCCTCTCGTGGTCTCTAGGTCAACCTCGTCATCAGCCACAGGATGTGATTGGGCAGGCTACTCAAAACTTACAATCACGTGATCAAGTATATTATTAAATGAAAGTCCGCGAGTAAATTCGGAAAAAGCTGGCAATATCGTCACAACGTTAATGTTTTCCCCATTGTTTATCTTTTTAATTAAGTTTATCCTTGTATATGTTTATTTACATTTATATTTTTTTTTCATAGTCTATACTAATATTATAAATGCGAAAGTTTGGATGGATGGATGTTTGTTACTAAATTACGCCAGAACGGCTGAACGGATCTGGATGAAGTTTGGCACAGAGATAGATTATAGTTTGGAATAGCACATAGGCTACTTTTCATCCAAGTAGGACTATCCCGTTGGTCAATTATCGACCTCCATGCGGGCGAAGCCGCTGGCATAAGCTAGTATTTTATATATCCTTGTAGTTTATCTTAATATTAAATTTAATTTATTTTCAGATTATACAACTACCGCTGTTTGTCTCTGAATCACCCTAATGAGTCAACTGTTGCTGTATTCAAAACATCATTTTGTTCGTCATCAAATCCATAGAATCTTGGGAGAGAGTTGGTAATTATGAATGAACTTCAGTGCTCCAAGGTACTTCTACTCGGTATTGGAATTTATATTTTATCTCGACTCTTTTAGTCTTAAAATACAGTGATACCCTGACTACTGCAACTACAATTTTCAACAAAGCCCAAAATTAAGCTTTATAAAAAGAATTGAAGCTAAAAACGTGTTTTCAATCATTAAAATAATATTCAGAATAAACAAGGTAAACAGATTCTATTAACTTGAATCATGTATGAAGTGTGGTAAACAATATTAAACGAGGTAAATAGGTCAATATGTCATTATCTCTACACTATTTTGTTCTTGAACCTGACATAGAAAAAAGTGGTATTGGCCGCGGAGCGTTTATAGATGTTGTTCCATCAAGTGAAATGGGAGCGAGTCAGACAATGGACTGTATTCCTCACATTTGGTTTATTGAGCAGTGGTGAGGCTTATATATACTTACATCGTCGGCTAAAAGGATTACTCAGACTTACATAACATCACAGCTGTAAACACCGAAGGGTTAGGCAGAGGTGTGCCTAATACCCACATTTCGCCAGCTATGTTTAATTCCCATGTAATAGGGGGCGAGCCTATTGTCATCAACCGGGCACATATCCAGACTCCGTGGCTGCTACGAAGAAATTCCTGATGGAAAAACCCAATAAAGCTTTGCCCGACCTGGGAATTGACCCCAGGACCTCATGATCAGCAGACGCGCTCGCGACCAGTAGACCAACCAGGTAATCCGACGACGAGGCACTCAAACTTGTTCGTGGAAGTTGCGGCTCGGCTGTAGACATTAGACTAAAATAGATAGTTTAGTATGTATTCGTGTGTGAGCCTGGTAAAAAAAAGTTCGATTAACAAAATGGGACGTCAAAGCGAGAAAATTGGAATGAAGATCTCGCGCTCCATAAATAGTGCAGCGAGTGGTCGCAACGGCGGCTGCTGAACATGAGCTCCTGGGTTCGATCCTCCCCCTGTTACTTAAGACTTAAACATAACTGGCGAAATGTGGGTGAACTATTAGGCACACCTCTGCCTTACTCTTCGAGGATTACAGGCGTGATGTTATATTATGATTGTCTAGATTACGGAATGTAGAGTACTAAAATCCGAAGTTTATCCTGATTGTCTTGATTATATTGGAATTGCGAAAATCTCCTGGGCGATAAAATGGAAGATTTATTCAATTCTGCCAATGATATAAATTACACCGAGTTGAATAAAAACTCACCAACCGGCATAGTAATCAACCTCCATCCGGATTTATTTGCGTCTATCCAAACATACTTGATTGCCAATAAACTTTCGACATTATGACTTTGAGCAATTTCAATTACACTGATATTTATTTTAGTTGAAAACCGATAAAAGTAAATCAGAAAACGCTTCGGATTCCATTGAATTTTCGCAGTTATATGCAGTCGGATGACGTCAGAGGCTGAAATCCGTCACTGACGGGAGCTTTCCATGGAGTGCTCACACAGCTGATTTTACAGGCTATTTGGGTAACAATTCGATCGGAACGCAGACACTCCTACACGGCCCGGCTACAAACCGTGACGTCACCATACTCGAAAGAGGGGGGAACTATTTAAAACGTCACCCATTCATAAACTCCCGCTACTTCAGTCTTCATTCGAACACACAACGCAGTCGTGTGCGCACGTTCTAAATTCAAATCTCGCGCTATTTTTAAAACAGTTACAAAAACAAAAGTGTGTTGGGTTTTTTTTTTAGTTGTGTTTGAAAAATTGTGAAAATGAGCGGCAACTTCCTCACGATACCTGGAGATGACCCCATTCAGAAGCGATCAAGGGTAAGGCTTCTTTACGTGTTGTTGTTATGTAAACAAAGGTAATGCATGATTTTTTTTCTGAATAGAAGTGTACTTTATTATTTACGGATCTAATTTTACAACGGTCGTGAGTTATGATAGAAAGATTTCGACTGCCGACAATCCACCGAAAAAGCACCTAATGTTATCGAAAACCAAATACTTTTATGTATCGATCTTATTAGTACATCCTTTTTTCTTTATCTCCCAAAAAAAAAAATACAAAAATGATCTAGCCAGAGACACTTTTCTTTAAAAACATCCGACACAACAATAGATCGGAAAAATTGCCCGTGACTGAGAGAATCCGGAACTTTTGGCACAGGAAACACGTCTTAGTGTGCCAAATATTACTTCGCTAGCTGTGCCACACGGTTTCACACGCCGTTTACGATCGGCTCCTAAGGGTGGTGTTGTGATGTTTAACCCTTGAAACCTTCCTCAAATATAGGGCTATCAAGCGCATTTTTTTTTTATCCGACTTAGTTCCAAAGATAAGCGCAGTTCAAACAAACCAACTCTTCGGGATAATTCTAATAGAGTATAAATTCACATCTCCCTGGGATTTCTAATCAGCGCTTTTTTAGTAGAAAATCCAAGGTTTTGCTAAAACGATGCGAATGTGTGTGGAATAAGAATTAGTTCCGATAGAGTTTTGTGATTTTCTGCTCTAATCTTGGACACAGAAAAGTCGGGTAGGTAAACCATTTGCCGCGTCATGTGGTTGTGAAATCTGAAAAGGGATTTATAATTGTGAAATAAGTGTCATTAAACTGTTGACATATCAACAGATACAGTACGTAAGCTTATTCTTGTTGTAAGACTAGAATACACATAACATAACAGCACGCTTGTTATCCCCGAACGGTTTAGCAGAGGTGTATATAATATAGTACACCCACATTTCGCCACATAAGCTACAGTCCCATGTTATAAGGGGCGAGCTTATTGCCATCAACCGGGCACAAATCCAGACTCCATGGCTACTACTGAGAAATTCCTGATGGAAAACCCCAATAATACTTAACCCGACCTGGGAATCGAAGCCAGCACCTCATGCTCAGCAGTCACACTTGCGAAAACTCGGCCAACGAGATAGTTAATCGGACTAGAATCTACACTAATATCATAAACCACTCAAATCTGTGTGGTTCTTTCTTCAAAAGACCATCTCAGACACTCATCTGCATAGTCCTCTTGGAGTTTATCAAGATTATGTCTGGACCTTAAAAGAGACTATGACCTCTGAGTTTGTTTCGGTTGTTTCTTCTCAGAGTAGTCTGGTACGAAACACCGGCCTCATTTAGTTTTAAAAAAGAAGACGTGTAAAAGTGTTTGTAAAAACCTATTTGCAAAATAAACATCATTTATCATTTAAAGAGATAAACTTCGTAAGTTTGGATGATAAGAGATTATCCTCGAAACCATTCATCCGATTATAAAATATTTCACTTAAAGGAAGCTACACATTAGCCAATGCTATAGGATAATGTTTCTTTGACGCGGATGAAGTAGAAGGCAAAAGTTTTGTATATTTTTTAAATTAAAGTCGTGTTTAGTGTCTGCCCATGCGACCACGTTATTCTTTTAAACGACGTGGTGGATTTTCATGTGGTTTTCACCAGAACTTCGCGTATATATCCAAAAAGTTTATGTGTATAACATATAACACGCATATTAAACATTAAATTACATCTAGTAAAGAAAAGTAGACGTCTTATGAAGTCGTAAAACTGTGCAAAATAGGGGTGGCTAGTGGTGAATAAAACTTTTACCACTATTTCGTTAATAACCAGAAAACAAATGCACGTTTTGAATGTAGCGCAGTAATGTGTGCCAAACAAACACTAAGGTTTCATTTCAAACAGAATATGAGAGCAAAGTTTCCAGTTGTTGTCAATATATGTAAACATAACATAACATCACGCCTGTAATCCACGAAGGGTTAGGTAGATGTGTATCAAATAGTACGCCCACATTTCGCCACTTATGTTTAAGTCCCATGTAATAGGAGGCGAGCCTATTGCCATCAATCGGGCATAAATCCAAACTCCGTGACTGCTACTGAAAAATTCCTTATGGAAAAACTCAAGAACAATTTTCTCAACCCGGGAATTGAACCCAGAACATCATGCTTAGCACAGATGCGCGTGCGATCACTAGAACAACAAAGCAGTCCAATATAAAATCTCGTCGAAAAGCTTAATAGATCCCCAACTATAAACAAGCAAACGAAACTACAAACTGTAAAGAATCGTTCGAAGATTTTGTACACGTAGAAACAGTCATTAAAATAAAAAAGTTAAGTGCTCTTGTATTAAAATCTTCCGATTCAACATACTATTTAAAGGCTGGAACGAAAGTAGCTAAACGTATAATTATCTTACGTGCTCTTATATTCAATAAAAAATAATATATGTAATTAAAGTCTGAATAAAATACGGTATTTATTTTAAGCTTTTTTATTTTAATACACAAGGTGTAGTTTTGCATCATCGTCAAAATTCAGGAGGTCGTCATAGAAGACGTAAATAATCAATATAAATTACGGTACCTGGTCAACTGTAATAATCGCTGCTTTTTTTAGTTAACGTAAACGTCTGCGTTTGTTTGTCTGTGTGAAAGCGCGGATATCGGGCTAGTATTAGACGGGCCGCGTTTTAATACGGGTGGCGTACACTTATCGATTTTCGATATTAAGAAAAAAATATAAAAAATACCTACCAATTTTATTATAGATTCGGGTCGAGAATCATTAGCATAGTTACCTCCTTAAATTTGACGAGGATGCAAAGCAACACCTTGGATATAATAATTCCTAATAAATCACAAGCGCCACCACATCGTTTGATTAGATCACATTGATTCATGTGAAGTCTTCCTGATCCTCTCCGTGTTTTTTATTCAACCACTTCAAAATGTTCATCCACCAATTTTACTGTATAAGCGTCTCATTTTCGCCGGTTGCGAATATAGAGTCCCTTTTTCATTTCAAATACATACCTTTTACATAAACAAATAGAAAAAAGCACGCAACACATTTATCGCGAAACGAAATTGACACAACTGTAAAACAATTTTGAAAACTAGCGAACGCGATCCAAATGTAGTTTTTGAAGTCAGTTGTTAGTAAATCGAGATTAATACCTATGTATGTATATGAGAACTGGTTTATGCAGAACCTAGTTCGTGAAAACGCATTCTGTAACAAAATCGGTGAATTTCAAACATGATGTTTTGACGTGGGAATTCGATCAATTTGAAATGAACTAGATATATTTATCTTTTAGTATTCCTAATTTACATCTACTATTATTATCGAAATACTTGGCTTCACATTCACATAAAATGATGCCTCTTTGTTTTACACATCGCGTTGGTTTGAGTACCTACTTTATTATGCGTTAAATATTGGTTATTCTTTATGAGTAAACAGTGAATCAGTAAGGTGGATAACTAATAATTTCAAGCCAATGAAATGATTCATTAATTTTAAAATTACATTAGAATAGAATAGAATAACAATAGAATACCATTTATTTGTTTAAAAACATTGCTGTCTTAATAACTGAAATAATTTATTAATGAGTTCAAAACAGCAGTCGATTTACGCATAAAGTTTTGGTTTTCTTATTCTTCCTGGATTTGATTTCCAGTTTGTTTAAAGGGTTATTGGGTTTTACCATCAGGTTTTCCCCGTAGTAGCTCGGAGTCTCGATTCGTGTATAGTTAGTTGATGGTCACGGACTCGAACTGGTGAAATGTGGGTGTACTATCCCTACCTCAACCGATAGCGAATGCAGGCTTGATGTTATGTTATTCTTTCCAGCTAGTTTTCACCAGTTTATAATATTTTTCTTACCTAGACGTCCTCTGTTAATAAACTGTATCTTCCAATATCTGATCCTTCATCAACCTCTTAAATTAACCAGGGTCAACCAATAAACTTTAAGGCTAAACAAACCACACAATACCTATAATACAACCAGTTTCATTCTTGAACACGTTTACCGTCAACGCAAGTTCATGAGCGTTCTCTCGACACATCACATCGACACTTCTACGGAATCCCGGTCAAGTCCACGCTCGGCTCGTTCCGTGTTTCTTTATACATTGCATTTCCCGAGTGACTCATATTACACGTTCTGTTTGTTTTATAAAGCTTTGAGACTCATTTTGTTTCGAATAAGTGGGCAGTGTTTGTGTACAGTCACAGGCAATGAGAGGTATACGATTAAAATTTTCAAATGTGTGTATAACACAGGATATTATGAATACTTACATTATTTTTGCAAAAAAAAAATGACTTCCAGAAAACCACAAAAAAAGTCTAAAATAACTTTAATTTCGGAAGTCGGTGACTTTGTTTGTTTCATTGACTTTTTTGCCACTGACTTCCGAAAGTAAAATAATTTTTGACTTTTAAGTATATATTTTTTTGCAAAAAGTCTTCTCAGTTGTAGTTTATCACAAAAATTATTGTCATGACTCCACGTCGTACGTGGTTAGCCCACTCCCACTTTAGCTTGGCTGTTTTAGTTTTACGTACCCAAAATCTGGATGGTTTTTGTTGGTTACAAAAATCTCAGGAAATTCCAAACATTTTCAATCTGATATTTACTTTCAATACACAATTTTTACTACAGTTATATCCGCTTACATGACGTACATACAGAGATACGATCGTTTACGCCAATACGCAAATAAATTCTAATATAAATAAGCTGAATCCAGACAGACATCGTCATGTATTCGTACATTAGAATTAAAGCCGCTTTTTGTATTTATCTGTGTGATCGCTTTATTCTCCTAAACTACCCACTGGATTTTGACGCGGTTCCAAGAGAATTTCATTAAAACATAACTATAATATTTGTTTGTATCTCTATTTTGTTTGTTTATAGCTCAGAAATGAAATGATTTACTCATAGAGTATCCTAGAGCTCGTGGCTAAATAATAACAGCCATACGGGTCGATCTTCGAGGTAAAGCCGCGCAGAATAAGACCAGTCTATGAATGGGTGACCACCCATTACATACCGAGTTTCCTCCGTGCCTCGGAAAGCACGATAAGCCGTTGGTCCCGGCTGTCATTAGTAGATATTTGACAATCTTTACGGGTAGACAGTGGCCTTAAAGTCTGACTACCAGTCTTACCAAGGGTATCGTATTACCCAGTTACTAACAGGTTAGATAGGCAGTCGCTCCATGTAAAATACTGGCATTCAGCTGCATCCGGTTAGACTGGAAGCCGACCCTATAGGCTGTCAGATGATGATGATGACTCATGGGGTATCCTGGATGGTCCTTAGCTATAGTTAGACCCGGTACATGGCACTGTTGTCAACATAATAAAACCACGCGGACGAAGTCACGAGCAAAGATCTAGTTTCTTTTATACTCGTAGTTCGATACGTTTACTCACAAGATACGACTTTCTGAATCATGCATACAAGCATTGATTGGTTTTTTCAGCTGTTGTATCTACGTCAGTCATGTTTTCCTAGTACCTACATTTGGATGTTTATGTATTAGTCTAGACATTACAATGACGTTTCACATTCTTTCCAACTCGAGCCAAAAATAATAGAAATGTCTTCATGCATGACAATGTTTAAATCACATTTTAATGCTTGTCTAAGAAAATTTTGTGTATTGAATTGAATTTGTCTTGTTGTTGTTGCTGTTGTCAATTAAATTGGACATTGGTGTACCCTTACATATATGTAAGGGTACACCAACGCGAAAATGGAAACCACTTACTCAGTACATTATTCTGAACCATAGAAATTTTTCGTCGGTTATAAAAAAAAACAGCTGTTTCCTACACAAGTCAAGCAACACGGTCAAAATGTATGGAACAGCTGTGTTTTTTTTACAAACCGACGAAAAATTTCGATGTGGTTTCCGTTTTCGCGTCGATGTCCCTTCCACTCCGTATCATAATAGCATTGGTAGATTTGGAATTCTATTTACAACAAAGGTCGTAGACAGTCTGTGGGTACAGTGACAGTTCAGCGTGTTCTCCACGACAAATAAAATCAAAATCAATGTCAAATTCAATGTCAATGTGTCAACCATTTTCACATTCCTAGTATTGACCGCAGCCAGTTCTGCTTAACCCCACTTTTTGATGGGTCAAGCTCTCCTAACATTTAATCACAAGCTCATAAAAACTTATTCAACATTAGCTTATGAACGCGGTTTCCCTTGCGGTGAGTTTGAGAATGCCCAGGGTATCGTACTTCCGGGATAAAAAGCCTGTGCTATTCCAGACTATAATCTATATCTGTGCCAATTTTCATCCAGATCCGTTCCGCCGTTCTGGCGTGATTGAGTTACAAACATCCATCCATCTAAACTTTCGTATTCATCATAGTAGTATGGACATAAGTAAGATATTAATATACATAAGTAAGATACTGAAAATAGATGCGGTAACTACCACAGTATACGGAATCGCCATCGCTGGGTCTAGAGATGGCAGTACTAATACAATTAGTGGTGTCGATTGTGCGTTGAAACCTGTTGCGCCGACTCCAAGTAACACGTGACAAAGGCAGTAAGTTCATGATGATGGTGTCTTCTCCATTCAGCTGCCTAGCCTTTTCCCAACCATATTGGGTTCGACTTCCAGTCTAACCAGAGGTAGCTGTATACCAGTATTTTACATGGAGCGACTGCCTATTTGACCTTCTCAACCCACTAGGTGTAGTATGTTAGTACTGGGTAATACGGTACCCCTTGGTAAGACTGGTTGTGGCACTGACTACCTGTAACGATTGTCACACATCTACAAATGACGGCCGGGACCAACGTCTTAACATGCTTTCTGAGGGACGGAGCAAACTCGGTATGTAATTAGTGGTCACCCACCCGTGGACCAACCCAGGCAAGCGCAAGTATGTCGCCTTCGCCATTCAAAGCTCAGAAATTACTATTTAGCATGTGCGTCGACACGCATAGTGTGGCTAACGGCGCGTCCATGGCAGCGGCTGACGAAGCGATTCCGTGCCCTGTGGTGGGTATACAGTAAAACACACACACCGAAGAAAACTTTATTATAATATATATATAATATTGCTCTTATTAACATAATAATTTCATAAGCGTGGGAGCTTTACTTGAAGCCTTTGTTTCCTACAATGAAAACAAAACCGAGTTTACAACTTTCAAAAGTTTAAGTCAAAAATGAACAGCTGCTGGCAAAACATTTTACTATCACACCATTATAGGCATTAAAGTAATATAAAAGATTAATTTGTACATAATAATATTATTTACTGGTTATAAGACGTCACCGTACATTTTTCAAAGGCGCCTGTAACCTCTAACCGCAGCCACCCATCACAATTACATCATCATGTATTTTACATGGAGTGACTGCATATCTGACCTCCACACCCCAATAAGTATTGAGTAATAATGACACGCCTTGGTAAGACTCGTTATCACAGTTTCGGGCCACTGACTACCTGTAATGACTGTCAAAGATCTACAAATGACAGCAGGTAACAACTGCTTAACGTGCTTTCCGAGGCACGGAGGAAACTAAGATACAATGTTATACAAGATGTAGTTTTGCATCCTCGTCAAAATTCAGGAGGTTGTCATAAAAGACGTGAATAATCAATTTAAATAACTGTACCTGGTAAATAATAATAAACGCTGCTTTTTTAGTTGTTTCAATTTGACACTATTTCAGAATGAAGACCCTCAAAAGAGGAGAATCACCCGTTTATCTAACAAGCGTCTGCGTTTGTTTGTGTGTGTGAAAGCGCGGTTATAGGGCTAGTATTAGACGGGCCGCGTTTTGATACGGGTGGTGTACACTTGCCTACCGATTTCCGATATTAAGAATATAAATAAAAATACATACCCATTTTACTATTGATTCGGGTCGAGGATCATTAGCATAGTTACTTCCTTGAATTTGACGAATTTTGCAAAGTAACAGCCTGTATTATTATATACCAACCAACAATAATAAATAATATCCTACGTCGGTTCTTTCTGATTTTACTGACACCTGTCAGTAAATATTTACGCGGTTTTACCATTTTTAAATCTGAAAGATGATGTCCTCTTAATTATTTTGGCTCATAATGCGCAAGTCGAGCTAGACAGTCTGAATCGGGTCATTGTATTAGGTAGGCCCACAGTCGTTGTTTGTTGTCTTTTCCTTGGTAAACAATATTTATGTCCTATTTTCCATAATAATACGAAACGATACATACATACATGCATAAATCCTGTTATGCATGTATGTATAGTTTCGTATTCGATTGGAAGCAATAAAAAATGTGTTAAATTTGCCATTTCTTTGGTAACAGTATTTTTTTTATCTTCAAATGTAAATCAAAATTTCACGAAAAATTTATTGATAGCCTCTTTTTTTTTTCGGATGGGGAATCATCAAATGACTTCTCCCGCTCTGGGCTGAGCGGGAGGGAGTGTCTTTTACTGACTAAAACCCACCCATGTTCCTTCATCGCCCTTTGTGTTCCGGGGCCGCGGTATCTCTTTCGAACAACCCGCAGCACATGGATAGCCTCCTAAGACTATTTTTGTGTAGCTGCAACGGTTAAGATAGTTCCCCTTACTGCCCCGCTGAAAGTTTCCACCCTGTATTAAATATTTTCTAGAAAATATTATATATTATCTGTATTATAGCAATTTTGCAAAGATAAACTCAAGCCGTGAATGAACTATCAAGAAAACTAAGTTTAGATTGAACTTTCATCTTGTTTAATTTAAACTGCCCCTAGGGAAGGTGCAAGGTAATTTACTTACTGCTCGCCTCAGCCTATAATTAACTTGTGTAATTAGTAAACGTTTTGTTAGCAAGTTTTGAAACATAAAATAACATCTCGCCTATAATTCGGGAAGGGTTACGCAGAGAAGTACATACAGTACATTAATATTTTGCCAGTTATGTTTCAGTCGAATGTAATAGAAGGCGAGCCTATAGCCATCAAACGGACACAAACCCGGAGCCCGGGCTGCGACTCAGGAATTCTTTTCGCAACCTGAGAATTGAATCCAGACCAACTCAGCAGTTAGCACTTACGTCTACTCGACTAATCACGCAGTCAAGAAAGTCATGAAATTGTTGTCAAAAAGTGTATTTTTCCCTCAATGCTTATTTATACAAGCGTGCTATTGCTACATAAACATACACAAGTTTTTAATGCTGTTGATTTTAAATACTGTTTTAAATTGAGATGCGAAATAGGTTTCCCAAATTGAAGCATTAAATATCATCTCCGATCAGATTTGTCCGAGATATTCCTTGCAATAACATTACATGCCCGATGCATCCAGAGGTTAAACTCAATCCAACATTCCTTCTGACTCACCGGGACGATACTTACGGAATGTGTGTGACGTCACACAGCATTTGTTTCGTCTCATCTTTCTTTGTTTCCGAAATTGAACTGTCATTGAAACTGAAATAAAGCTTGTAATACACGAGCCAATAACATGCACAGAAAGTTTGCAAGTCGTTTTGCATTATTCGAGTGTGCAACTTTTTTTGGTCTAGCCCGTACTGTCCCACCCCTAGGCAAAGGCCTCACAAGTCTTTCCAAGAGCTTTTGTCCCGCGCTACCGGTATCTCGAACCAGCCGTCGCGGTATGCCTCCAGGTCTTCGCATTGTGCCATCAGCAACTTTTAATGGGAATCATTACAGACTGTGAAACTAATGGCTAGCATAGCAAGACATACCTAGTTCCAAACATCGTCTGTCATTGGTTCAAAATCTGTTAGAACCGTTTTTTTACTTTTTAAAGTGTGTGTCCCTGCTCGCTGGCGAACGCTCTAAGGAAAGACTGAACCTATGGCGAGAAAGTGTTTCCCTACCCAACCCTTTTGTGCCACTTGCTGAAAATCTCCCACCTGAACACGAGTTGCCATGGCCGACCTGGAAGTCTCTAAATAGACTCCGGACCCAGGTTGGCCGAAGCAAGGAAACAGGTGGAGATTCATAGATGACTCTGCCCTGGAGTGTAAATGTGGTGTTGCCCCACAAACAATGGGACACTTGATACCGTGTCCTGCCTGTCCTGTTGTTTGCACATCACAGGAGCTGATAGACGCTACTGAAAGTGCCAAACTCGTCGCCAAATATTGGGCTGACTCAATCTGAATTGTCATGGACACGCTAAGAAGAAGAGATTTCAAAATAGCTTGAGCTCATTGGTCAAATTGGAACTTAGCTATAGTCACGGCATCTACAATGAGCTTTGACAGATATTTCACGTTGAATCACATAATATTGTAATGGCATGATGTAAGCTATGTCCTTGTACATGCCTTTTATGCTCAATACACCTTCCCTACATCGTAAAATTCGCGAAATTTCAAAATTCAAATAAAATAAAAAGACATAGAGTAAAAGATGGCCGATTAATTAAAATATTCCATTAGCACTTCGCGAAACAATCGTTTTCATACGTAACACTTAATAAAAAAAAAACTTTTGCGTTCTCTTGTGGATGTTTGCCAAGAATTTGTTGAATAGTTTCGAAGTTTCGACTGATATCGTTGTAATTGTCACAAAGTGGGACAAGATGGATACATAGCGATAACGATTATGAGGTCGGATAGGAACGTGTGATATTTTAGGAAACTATTTGACATAAAAAATGCGCCGAATTCATAACCTCCTTCTTTTTAGAAGTCGGATTTAAAGTTCGGTCTTTACTTCTGCGGTAACGTATAAAATTAGTTAGTTCATTCCGTGCTGAAAAGATTGTATTAAATTAGCAGACAGACAGAATTAAGACCTGGGATAGGACATAACCCCACTCCTGTATTTCAGCGAATGGTTAAACAGAAGTTTAGCTTAGTACCCACACATTTCGCCAGTTATATATATATAAGTTGGAAGCGCCTGGGTAGACTTACGTTTCTTGCAATTTGTTGGTCAGTTTCAGGCTGTGTGTTGATTAAAATATGATTTGAGACCGTAACAAAATAACACATGGCTTTACAGAATTATAATCATTAAAATCAATAACACAACTCTCTAAGTCCATATTATAATCCCATTGAATGACACATCATCTGCCTAGCCTTTTCCCAACTATGTTGGGGTCGGCTTCCAGTCTAACCGGTTGCAGCTGAATACCATACAAAAAAAAAAATACAAAATAATGCCACTGACCACCTGTAACGACTGTCAAAGATCTACAAATGACATTCGGGACCAACGACTTAACGTGCTTTCCGAGGCACGGAGGAAACTCTGTACGTATGGGGTGGTTACCCATCCACGGACAACCTAGGTAAGCGCGGCTTAAACTAAAGATCAACCCGAGTGGCGGTTATTTAGCCACAAGCTCCTCCCATTGAATGACTATTTCATGAAAAAGTCATAAATTTTTTAAAAAAGTCATTCATTAAGTTCGCGGCTACCCTGGCACTGCCCCCTTAATTGCATGATGATTCATAGAAGTGTGGGTAGAACATAGGATGCTTTTATCTCGATAGCAAAATCCCGTCGGATTTTCCAACATTAATAGCTCTGACAAAGTTAACGTGTAAGGGCTCATTCACACGGCTTCCGTCATTGACGATTCGTCATAAAACACGATACGTCATGACGGATGGATGTTCACATTGCATACGGAATCGTGTTTTATCACGATTTGGCAAGAATAACGAATTGATGTTCGCATTCGTTTCGTGATTTTTCGGGAGCGCATCAGCGAATCCGCCACAAAAATTACGATTCGTGTTTTTTGACCAACTTGATTTTTATAAGACGATACGTGATTTAAGCCGTGTCCGTCATTTTTCACGATTCGTGATGCGTGTGAACACTGGCATTTAAAAAGCATTGCCGCCGTCCAAAAAAATTGAAGTATCAAAGTAAGAAAAAAGACGATTCGCCAAAAAAAAACGAATCGTCCTCGTGTGAATGAGCCGTAATGGACAACTGATGGCCTACCATGACGTCTTAATGCAGGAATGTTTTAGTAATATTCTATAGTGATGGGATGGAGATGGCGCTAGATAACCTTTATACTATGTCTCTTTCCCACAGTGGAATGACATTAAAACATTCCTTCTTACCATTTCTACTGGAAATTTTCCTTTTGCCACAATACAAACTTGAATAAGACAAGAATACACTTTTTATTGTATCAAATGAGAGAAAATAATAAAATTGCTACTGAATAAAAGTCTCAGTTCTACGAAATATCAAAGAATGCTGTTAACTTGGAGCAAAAGGTTGCTTATAGTTTTAGCAATCTCGAATTCTTCAGTATATATTTTTTTTATATAATTTTTATTTTATTGTGAAGAAAATTTGCGTCGTTATAAGTAGTCAGTGGCCCAAAAGTCTGAAAACCAGTCTAATCAAGGGGTATCGTATTATCCGGTACTAACTGGGTTGTGGAGGTCAGATAGGCAGTCGTTCTATGTAAAATACTGGTATTCAGCTGCATCCGGTTAGACTGGAAGCCGACCCCAACATAGTTGGGAAAAGGCTAGGCAGATGATGATGTAGAAAATTTATGCTTAAAATTTTTCAAAGTGAATACTGTAATTTTGATATTATCTATCCAATAAATGGCAACGAATGGATGATGTTTTCTGTGAAAAAACAATTTGATCAACATGTTCGACAGCAAGTTTTAATTATTCCTAACTACTAAAACAATACGACGGCTGAGTATGAGGTCTTGGTTTCGATACCCAGGTTGGGCAAATTATTATTGGATTTTTTATCAGGAATTTATCAATAGCAGCCACGAAGTTTGGATTTGTGCCTGGTTAATGGCTATAAGTTCGCCCTCTTTTACATGGGACTTAAACATATGTGGCAATATATAAGTTAGAGTGGAAGAGGGAAGTGGAAATTATGTTTTTCCTACTCCTCCGATATTCTTTATTCTTTTCTGATTAATTTCGTTGCGGGATCCAAGACAGTTTAATTGTTTTTCTGGAACTTCGTCAAGCTTCATTGTCTCGGCGGTTTTCTGCTGGTCGCCTCTGTTAATTCTTTCTTTCAGGAATTGCAGTGGTTTGGGAATAGAGTGGCGGTTTTGTCCCATAAAAAAATAAAAATAAGTTAACTTGTACCAAAAACTCGCAAGTTTTCTTCAGGACATAACTTCAGTCCCTACACGACCAAAATATATAGGACAGCTGTTCATTTTTCGCTATATCGGTGTTGGTCCATCGAGAAAGTTATTCAGTTTGATGGTCTGAATCACACCCTGAAATATGACCACACCTTACTGGGACACGCTGTATATTTTCGATATTTTTGTAAACACCAATCTATTTATTGTAATTCTCGTATAAGGGATAACAAAATTGGTTATGTAAATGTTAGCTACCTACCTCTAGTACGTGTATTTTTTCTATTACTTGTCCTCGATCAGATGCCACGGGTGCTACATATTATTTTATGTTTTGAAAGACCCCCGTCGTGTTTGTCATTACGTCTATTTTGATGTTATGTCAATAGCATAAGCATACGCATAATCTTACTTACTATCTTCTATACTAATATTATAAATGCAAAAGTTTGGATGGTTGTTTGTTACTCAATCACGCCTGAACGGCTGAACGGATCTGGATGAAATTTGACACAGAGATAGATCATAGTTTGGAATTGTTCATAGGCTACTTTTTTTTTCACAAATGCACATCAAAATATCCACGCAAACGAACACGCGGGCAATAGCTAGTTAACCCATAACTTGTCTACTATTGGGGCACAATCCTTGTATTTGCGAGACAGTAGGCCGTAATCCACCGTAGTCATGGGGCACCACACGGGTGCTTGCGGGGTAGTAGATGCCAGTGTAAGTTTTTGCATGATGATTTTCTTCACCATTTCGAAGGCTGAAAATGGGTGATGAAAATTTCACAAAATGCCTGGGTTTGAACCTCCAAACACACGTTAGATGGCGCCGTTACCTATTACTGAACCTCCACTTCTGAATTGAATTGCTTGCTCAACTACATCAATCTCTTATTTCTTTATCGTCGATTAAAGCCTTTTTTAATAAATAAAGAAAAAAAATGGTTAGTGCCTTACCTGGTGTCGGAGTTTTTATGCCACCCATGGGCCTATGACTTGACTTTACATGCCGTCGAAAACATTTCACTCAGGCATGCTGGTTTCCTCACGATGTTTTCCTATACCGAAGCAAGTGATAATTATACAATACGCACGTGATTCCGAAAAATCAGAGGTGCAATAATTTTGTGTGACACCCGACCTTCTTGCCGTTTCAAAACATTCGTATGTCGAACTAACAAAGGCATAACAAAATCTTTGATGGTAGACTACACAAGAGATAAGACTGGAATGGTATTGTTTTTATCAAAACATTATGTGTCAACAATCCCACATTACTTTGCACTGTATTAATTTCTTTGGTTTTTCTTTTAGCCACTTTCTAGTTAACCTAGTTTTGTCAATGCCGTGAAACTCTGTTATTGGCTTAAGAGATAATTCTCATCATCTCGCTGTCCATGATCAGTGTATGCAGACTTTAAGATGCTAGTTACTTTGTCGCAACTGTATTGTGCTGTTCATTGACAGTGGGGTGAAATTTCACCTAAATGTCATATTAATAATAAGCTGTTGAGTTTCCAATAAATAAATAAATAAATTATGTTAGTATACAGGTTTTTCATTAAAGCAATTTTTTATGTAGTAGAGTTTGATACGTTTTTTTTAACATCATCGTCATCTGCCTGCTCTTGTCTTTCATTTCCTCATGATAGCCGCATTGCACATAATAATATGATAGTCGTGTGTTGTAAGGATGCATAAATGCTCTTACGTCTATGCGGATTATCCGTCTTTATTGAACAACGGTGGCCCTGCCGTATTATTATAGCTTCGACTCACAATTTGCAGGCTGCGGGTTATTGGGCACAAATATTCAATTAATCCACTTCATAAAAATAAAAAAGAACGTTACAGAACAACCTTGTATTAAACATTTTTCTAGAACCAATCAATCACAGGCAAATTTTCATAAAACGACTTCTTCTTCTTCTTGGCGCGTCAATGGCAATCTAAATTGTGTCGGTTAGGAACTGAGCCTCTAGTTTTGCGCCTTCATAAGCATCCATCATTCCTGTAATGCACAAACAAAAGGATACGCAGAACCACAAATACCACTAGGTGCAATATATTTAGGCTCGAGTATCTATAGCATCTAGGTAGGATATGGATACGTATGGTTCCTATTCCCTCTTAAAAAGAGCATAATTTATGTCCCAGTAGTAAAAATATTACAGGCGGATTATACTATCATCTTCAGACTAAATACGTATGCTTGGTAAAGCAAACTTGGGAGTAAGTACTCCAAAATGATTTAAAATCACGAAGAATGAAACAACGTAAAATTATCATAATAGCTTATGAAATACAGCTTAATTTTGTCCTGTAAAATTCCTGTGAATACTCCAAGTACGTAGACGGAAGCATGAATCACAACTCATAACTACGTCAAAACAGTAATAATTCATACGTAATGAGTGTTAAATTACGGAGGTCGCCGGCGCAACGCCAACCAACTATTCAGTCTGTCATTCACCCGAACAATGACAAATTCTGGTATATTTGTCGGTATGCTAGTCGTAGATGGTGGGACGAGGGGGGGGCAGGACTGGTTCTTATTAGTTCAGGATGAGTTGAATGGAAAAACGAGAAGGGAGGCCTCTGTTCTACAGAGGCTAATTATTCAACATTTTTACTAGCTTCCGCCCGTGGCTTCGCCCGCGTAAATTCAATAATTTGTAACCAATGATAGCCTATGTGTTATTGTAATGCTAAGCTATAATAATTTAAAGTTTCACAGAAATTCGTTCCTGTTGCTCCTCCTACTACTTTCTACTTTGTTTCTATTGGCTTTAATAACGCCTATATATAATATTACGCCATAATATAATATTTTAATTTAATAACGCCTTCAGGATGCTATTGGGACTGCCATGGCGCTGTAGTGCATCGGGAATGTTCGCGGAGGCTCGCACAGATGGCTTCCACGCTATACATGCCAAAGAAAGCGGCCTCCTAACTACAGCGCCTGCAACCATGCAAAAAAAAAATGCAAAAATGCTGTTGTCACTACCAAGTGACAACAGCATTTTGAAGATAATTGCTGCCAGACCGGACTGCCCCTTCCAGAATCACTGGGTGGGGACAGTCATAAGTCTGAATAAATAATAAATTTGCAAACACTAATAATACTAACTTATTTACTTAAGCACCATTGTTACAAATACTAACAAAACTATGGACTGTGTAGTCTGAAAATAAAGTTTAATTTAATCTGACCAGGAAAATGATATCCCTTACAAAGCTGGCTCAGCATTCCTTCTCTCATCCTTACCCCAATTTCTTTTGAGTCGGCGCATCATGTCTTCTTCTTTCAAAATCAAAAATTCAAAATTAAAAATATTTTTTTTTCATTCACAAGTCGATTGATACTATTAGTGATTGGAGCCTCCTTTTAAGCATAGAATGCTTGTGTTAGGAGACTCCGCTCTTCCATAACAAAAAAAAATCATAAATATTTACATTAAAAATAAATTATAAATAGGAAATAATCAAATATCAAATTACAATTAAATTCAAAATCAAAAATAAAATCAAATTAAGTGAAGTAAAATCAAATATAAACAACTTAAAGTAAAATTGAAATTAAACGACAATCAAATTAAGAATTAATAAATTCAAGTCACTGTTTAATCAAGAATGAGACTAAAATTACCCTTCAATTTAAAATTCAAATAAATTCGAACGAAGGAAAATCATACCACAATAAAATGAAAAATACTTATATGTATTAATCACCATCTCAGAAGTATCCCTTTTCCAGCCATATTACCATATACACATCGTTTCTTTGATTTTACCATACTCTTACAGTCCATCCAAAAATACGCTTTAGGGCTCCAAAACTGGAAAAAACACCGAAATCGCCGAACATAAAATTCTGTTTTCACATGTCATGTTTACTAGCTTCCGAGGCCATTCCACCAATTAACTCTGTATTTTGGATCCTGTTTCATCGACAAGAAGTATGTTGCCGGCAAACATGCACCAAGGTACCACTTCCTGTGTGTCTAACGTCAAAGCGTCCGTAATTAGCTTGATCCTTCATGAAAGCCTTCAGCCACACTGAACTTTGTCGGCACAGCTTATAAAGCCATCTATTTCTGGTATTATAATAGTTTTTGTATGTATTCTCTTCCCACATTTTCCATGTAATTTCCGCATGATTTTAATCGCCTTTCAAGAATATAATTTATCCAACAAAAATACCATTTCATCGTCTATTATTATCATTATTTGCGAAAAGAATAATCGAAAATCGCAGATTTAAATTTCGAACTCCGCAGCCAAGAATTCCACTTATTTAAATTTAAAATCTGTCAATATAAACGTTTTATTATAAACACATTTTCACACCATTCAATCCGAAATTGGCATAGACTGTGTGAACATCTGTACTAAACGTGACTCAAGCTTGGGACAGCTGCAAAGTTTCTGTCAGATATAAATCTAGATGAGTTTAATGAGACTCCTGCACTATATTATGTTTATCATAAAGTAGATCGGAACATTTCCGTGTATTTTGGAATCATCGTTTCATATTCTAGCAAAAACAAAGTCTAGTTCCAAATGCAACGACGAGAGAAACGGAGTAAACTAATTACCTAAATGTACATTTAGTTAATTAGTTTACCTATGCAGTGGTTTATCTATAAATATGATGTTGGGAATCGCACCCAACAAACTCGCAGACGGCACGCGAAGGCGACGTAGCCAGAGCCGTGGCCGCGAGCGACCGGAGGTGCGGGCGGGTGAGCCGGCCGGGCCGCCGGACACTCGCTTTCCCGGAGACCACCGCGACAGATAACACTCTCAAGCTAACACTTAACTAACATTTACAACATTTGACAAAGAATTAATTAACATTAATTCTATGTTTGTCCGGGAACCTTGCAACGTTGTAAAATCGTTGTAAATCTAATCGGCAATACACCACGCCTATTTTATAAAGTCCACTTTTATTCATATCCCCAACGAGCAGTTCGAACTATCACGTTATAGTTTTTAATCAAGAAGAAAAGAGGTGTCTGATGAGATGACGAGTAATGGAGAGGTATGGAAGAAGTATATATGCTGCGCAGATCCCAAATACATTGGGATTTGGGAGTTACTTCATCTTGAAAATTCTTTGCACAGCTTCAAAGAGTTTTCCACTGACTAAAATAACGATCGACCAACAATAGCCAATTAATTTCATTATTTATCTAAACTTCAGTATAAGTTTTACACATTGAAAATTAACTTTAATTTATCATCTCAAATAGACAAGCAAAGCGAGAATTTTCGAACTATCGAGACTATAGACGATACGACATAATAAAATGAAAATATTTATCAATGGAGTTGAAAATAGTGTGACACGCCATTTATAATCGTTAGTGGATTATATTAAAAACTAAATGTGCCAAGGCTCCGTGTGGAAAACAAACACCTGGGCTTTGAAACAAAATATCTGAACTATGTAATATATAAAAACTGAAATTCAGGTCTTTGCATTTAATTATAAACATCTACAGAATAAAATTCTTGTCGTGAACAGAAAAATCGAAAACAAGAGAAATAAATTACAAAACAAAATAAATAAGTAGGTACCCACATTGTATAATTTCCTTTGATTTTGATTTGTTTACAAACTTTTGTCAAAAGAATGTTTTTATCAAAGCATACAAAATATGCGAAAACCTTGACATTACATACAAATCCATTCATACGTTGAATTCTAGACAAAACAGTGTTTAGCGAAAACTCAAATAATTCACAAAGAAAACATCTTTAGCTTTGGCAATAAAGATGGTTTACACTGTTGCACAATGTTTTAAAAACAGCTGGCGCCCAAACATCAGTAAAGGATACGTTAAAGTTGTATTATGTTCTCGAAATAGTGAAATATTTGGATAGTTAACGAATGATATATGTTTGCGGAACAAATTTCTAAAGACACTAGGTACGGTTTGGGTAATATGCACTGTTTTCATAAAACTGCTAACAGTACATTGCGCCTATAATCTTAGTAATTACCCGGTTTTGCTAACCGGGTAACTGGTTTGATCACGTTTTGGATTGCGAACAGTGAACACTGACACCGATAGATACTATCTCTAAGTATTTGTACAGAGGCATCCGTGGCCGGAACCTCGTCCGCAATTCGTTCCTGATGGTTTGCCGCACCTTAAAAAACTATAGAGAGAGAAGAACTTCCTTAACCTTTTGACCGCCACGGTCGGCTATAGCCGACAAATGAAAAAGTGCCCAACATGCCACCGTCAGCTACAGCCGACAAGAAAACGAAATTTTTCAAGTAGTTTTCATCTGTCGGCTATAGCCGACCGTGGCGGTCAAAAGGTTAAAAATAAACCTTATTAAACGTAGCTCGACTTAGACGTCAAAAATAGGACCATATTAGGAGTTAGTGAGTTAAGTTAGCAAAGTAATTCTTTGCGAAGATTTTATTAGGAATTCAGTTCGATATTGAAGAGCCGAATGATTTTCTGAATTGTTGTTAGAATCGTCTAACCTTACATAATATCTCAAACCACATCAATGAAGTATATTATGTTTTCCGAGGCCACTCGGTATGTAATGGATGGTCCACGGACCCCATGGTCCACCTCTGCCAAACACTTTGAAGATTACAGGCGTAATGTTATGTGATATAGAAAAAATTTAAGCACCTACTTCAAAGGGATTTTTATAAAACTAGATGTTTTCTTTTTGCCATTTAGGGAAAGTTAAATCTGAAAGTTATGTGGTTTCTTAGAGAAAATATAAATAAAGTGCCCTTCAAATTGTTGTATTTTTTCCTTTTCACAAAATGTGTTTTTTTTTTAACAACAAGCGTTAGATTAATACAGAAAGAATTTATAATTTTGTTATTTATTAACCGTTTATATATATAATTATGTCCAGTTATATTGTTTAACTGGCTGTTGCCCGCGACACATAATTTTTTATAAAAATATTATTTCCTTATTTGAATCGGATTTGGTTAAAATTTTCATGCGTATTTTTTAGCACAGTTCCTAATCCTTAAAAAAAAAAGTAAACGACCCGTCAAAATGGGTCCAGGCGTATCGGAGATTAGCCGGAACAAACACACAGACAGACAAATGTAAAAAAATAAATTGTTATAAGTACCGTATTATACTTTCCTAAGCATTCAGTAAAAAGATGTTATTTATGTTACAACAGACACTTGTATTTTTATTCGTTTTTTTTTCATTACTTTAATTTAATTTATTTTTTCTGTAATATCTAGTTTTCCTTCAGATTTATTTGTATTACGCTAAAGAGCAATAAAGAAAAAAATTAAAATGTTATTGTTTTTATACTTCAACGAGGAAGGAAAATTTCATCCATTCAATTAATTTGCCAATTAAGTTGAATCGTGTTATCAGAGCACGATAAATTAAACACAATGACACAGTTAATAAGCTCTTTTCAAAGGATTTAATAATAAACTGTCGAATTACGTTAATGAAGCAGATATATACGGCCATGAGCATCAATATGTACATGTTATGAATAAGAAGGGTGCAAAAATAAACTAAAAAAACTTTTTTGTAAAAAAAACCGACTTCCAAAAAAACACTAAAAAAGTGGAAAATAACTTTACTTTCGGAAGTCGGTGACTATTGTTTGTTTCATTGACTTTATTGCCACCGACTTCCGAAAGTAAAGTTATTTTCCACTTTTTTAGTGTTTTTTTTGGAAGTCGGTTTTTTTGCAAAAAAAGTTTTATTTTACCCTTTTTAGCTATCGCATCACACACAAATCCTTGTCAAGTATCAATTTCGCCCTTTTTAACCGACTTCTAAAAAAGGAGGAGGTTCTCAATTCGGTTGTATGTTTTTTTTTTTTTTTTTTTTTTTTTTGTGTTTGTTACCTCATATCTCCGTCATTTATGAACCGATTTGAAAAATTCTTGTTTTATCTGAATGGATCTACTTCCCGATTGGTCCCATAGAAATTTCATCAAAATCGGTTCAGCAGTTTGGTTTTGAAATCAAAATAGCTGGAAACAATCTGTCATCCAAGTAAAAGAAATTGCAAAATTGATACTTGACAAGGATTTGTGTGTGATGCGATAACTAAAAAGGGTAAAATAAAAACTTTTTTGCAAAAAAAAACCGACTTCCAAAAAAAACACTAAAAAAGTGGGAAATAACTTTACTTTCGGAAGTCGGTGGCAAAAAAGTCAATGAAACAAACAATAGTCACCGACTTCCGAAAGTAAAGTTATTTCCCACTTTTTTAGTGTTTTTTTTGGAAGTCGGTTTTTTTTTGCAAAAAAGTTTTTATTTATTTACTTGGATGACATATTTTTTCCAGCTATTTTGATTTAAAACCAAACTGCTCAACCGATTTCGATGAAATTTCTATGGGACCAATCGGGAAGTAGATCCATTCAGATAAAAGAAGAATTTTTCAAATCGATTCATAAATGACGAAGATATGAGGTAACAAACACAAAAAAAAAAACATACAACCGAATTGAGAACCTCCTCCTTTTTTTGAAGTCGGTTAAAAATGGCTGGCTGTTCTTCCTTGGCTTAAAAGTTTTCGATTATTCCAGTGTGGGACAGAGATGGCGCTAGACATCCTGTAAAGCTCTCTCTTTCCCACACTGGAATAGAACTAAAACATTTCTGCATTAAGACGTCATGTTAGGGCCTCAGATTATCATTTCAGTATAATATTGAAACTGAAGTTGTTTTTTTAGGGTTAGATACGTTTGAACCATAAGCAATCAGGTTTGAGTCGAAATGGTCGCAGTATCTAAGCTAGAGTACACCTATCTTGTGGATTAGTGGTTAGGTTAGGAGTGTCACTTAAGTGAGTGAGCGGTGCCGGGTTCGGCGAGTGCTACATCCAAGTTGGTTGCATCAAATAGCCAGTAACAACCGTATTATCAAGGCACCGTGAACATTATTCCATTATTTAGCCAAGGGTTGCAGGTAAACCTAAGTTTAGCCAGCTAATGTTAATTTTATTTTCAAACCCATCTTAGCCGTAAAATATTAATAATATGATTTTCTCCTTCTGCATTGACTGAAGTAATATTTTGCATATTAAAGGAATTACTTCAAAGTTCTTGTTCTTCTTGTTTCTTATCGATTGACTTTACAAATTTGTTGGGCCCAGTAGGCGACCATGTTGCTCGCTGCATCTGTAACGATTTTTTAAGTTGCAATCGTTATTTTGCGTCGAAATTTGCTAACTTTGTACACACTGACACTCATTAATGCATGTTAAGCATTCTTTTATTAAATAGCCTTATTTTTATAAATAAAGTAATTTGGAAAGTATGTATTTCGACTAAGTAGTCGAAAGGGTATCAAAGCACTTGTTGTATTGAATAACTTTTGTTTTACAAAAGTTTTGTGAAGTTAAGACAAAGATAAATGTCTTAAATATTTCACGAACTTGTCGTCTTTTTGTAATTTTTTCGAGTTACTTAGGAATACAGTAACTCTTTCAATCTCTAGTAAGAAATTGAAAGATGATCGGTCAAGGAGTAACTATCAGGGCTGTCAATGAAAATAGTATAATTTCGATACAAGTCTGCAAAGTTGGTGATTGTGTTCGTGGTGGGATTGCAATGGCAAATGTTCATGCGTATCAAATGATGACCTCAAAGCAAAGATAATTCTATTTATCATTTTTCAATCAATCAAAAAAGAGTCTTACTGCGTCGCTTTTAGTTTCACAATGTACACTGCATTGTGAATTTAGTAATGCATACTTTTTTGTTGTGAACTTGAGCAAGTGCGTTAAAATAAAATTCGTTGTCATAGATAATAATATTATAAACTACTGTTAGGTTGTTACTATGAACAAAATAAAGCATTAAAAAAAACTACTTTACATTTGCCGATTTAAAGAAGAAACGTAGAGCATAGGCTGTCAGGTGTAACACGCTGGCCCGCAGGTTCGCACGGTGTACGCGAAAGGTTAAAATAACACTGTCAGGGCTCGTACAATGCTCTACGAGTCCAACATAATAACGCGTTCCGGGCAATGCTGGGGTTACCGCGCTTTTGTAGCGCGTCGGGGATGTTCGCGGACGCACGCGTTACAGATTTGGGCTCGCTGCTGAGTCAGCGAATCGCATCACTGATGCGTTGGGGGCGCAACAGCACCAACAGCCTCGTGGCTACTGTAGCCGGCAGGGGTGGATGGCCAAATAATTTGTCACTGGATAGCGGCACACAGACCGTCAATCAGATATGTGAGGTGATAGGCTTTTTAAACGTGTTTTAGTTAGTAAGTACCAATTTAGTTATGTTATGGATCTCTTGTCTGAAAATAAAGATTTATTTATTTACTTTGGAATAGCGAAAGTCTAACAAAATAATGGCCAAATAACCAATTCTACAATTCATAAATTATCTTTCACCTTTTAAGTAATATCAGGAGAAACTCGTGGCTAAATGGCAGCAGTTGCTCTTCAGGTTAAGGCGCGTTTGCCTAGGTTGCTGTGGATTACTTCCCCGTGGATGGGTGACCACCCACTACGTACGGAGTTTCCTCCATGCCTCAGAAAGCATGTTAAGCCGTTGGTCCCGTCTATCATTTGTAGATCTGTTGCAGTCGTCACAGGTAGGCAGTCGGTCCATGTAAAATATTGGTATTCAGCTGCATCTGGTTAGACTGGAAGCCGACCCAAACATAGTTGGGAAAAGGCTCGACAGATGATGACCCTTTAAGTAAATTATCAAAGAACGTTTGAATATTTCATGAATGACATGATAAACTACGTTATTCATACGTATAGTATTATAACCCTTGACCCAGCTGCCTAACGAGAAGCTCTTGTTAGTCGAGATTCTTGAAGTCTTCACTATGGCCCATTAATCATCTTCTGCTGACTTAAGCTGAGGCAAATTGGTGAGTCTACAAATCTCACAATAATAAATGAAGAATAGAAAATAGTATCAGTTATTAATTATGGATAAAACTGCAATTTATCGTGTGGTACTTTCACTAGTTATTATGCCCTATGACTGGGACTGTAGCTTAGTTTTTTTTTTGTGTTTTGACATTCAAAAGTGCCTGTAATGGTCTAATTGAAATAAATGTTTTGAGTTTGAGTTTGATAATTAATTATAATATGAAGAATAAAATTTAAAAAGTAATAAGCTAAGCTATTTTAAGAATGCGATCATTTCGATTTTGCATCTTCTAGTTATAAAACTACCAGCTACTAGAACAACTGCTTCGTTACTCTAGTGTTCGAAAACGCGAGTGCTGAACATGAGGTCCTGGGTTCGAATCCCGGGTCGGGCATAGTGTTATTGGATTTTCCCATCAGGAATTTCTCAGTAGCAGTCACGGAGTCTGGATTTGTGCCCGCTTGATGGCAATAGGCTCGCATCCTATTATTTTGTTATTAATGACTTAAACATAACTTGCGAAATATGGCTCTACCTAATCCTGCGGCAATTACAAGCGTGATGTTATGTTATAAAAATATCTGAAAAAATTTCACAGACTATGTGATAGTTACCAATATCTAATTACTAAAATACTCATGATATTATGTAGTGAAAACACCACCAGAGGTTGATGACCCGATAATCTGTAGACACGAGGTGAGAATGAAAAATATCTCGATGTATCTTTGTGTTCATAAATCAAGAAACAAATGAATGTTCCAAAAACGTTTTTGTTTTTCGGAACAAGCAATTTCTGACCGTTCGAAAACAAAAACACATCAACTTTGTGTCAGTCTATACTAAACTGTCAAGTTTTGTTTGTATTATTTTCAAATAAATGTTTTGGATATTGGTATAGGAATAAATCATGTTGAAGCCACTTTGCATAAACTTTTCAGTGGCTTGGATTCTTTCTACTTGAAAGCGCTTTTGAAGCTGTAGGAACTCCTTTTATGACTAAGAAATACTACAGATACTTAATCAAAATGAAACTTGAAAACTTTCAACTATTTATCATCGAAATGCCAATTTACATTATTAAGAAAACTATCCTGTTCTGAGTAAAATCTGATTAATTTTCCGATTCACCAAACGGGATAATACGACAAAGGATCTATCACTTCTAGATAGACCCCTGGTCGTATCATCTCGGCGGAATCTAGCTATTGATGCAGAATACAGTGTATAAACGGACCCTTCACGAAGCCGTCAACCAAGCATTCTGTACATCAAATTAGGTAACCCTGCGCAAAAATAATTGCTGGGAAACGACTTTTTTTGTGTGATAAATCGCGTTTTACGGTAAAACTCAATATAACGCCCTGAAAACATTCTGAAACATTGTGGGGGCATTGAATAAATAGTAAACAGGTCATGGAGGTATTTGGTTAAAATTTATGAATTGGCAGAAAGTTGGAACTTTGACCCCAATATCTCCGTAACTAAAAGGTTCCAGGTATGGTCTAGAAAAAAAAAATGATGGCAATGACGGGGAGAGCCTTTCAGCTTCGTTAAGGATACTTTTACACCCATTATATTACAGTGTACAAGTGTGTGCTCAAAGACAGGTGTGCCAAATCTTTCTTCCTTCACCTTCGCAGTCTGGTGGGACTACTGGACCGACAATCCGAAACAACTGAACAAAAATCAGGCGTAAGGCCACGTGCTTTCTTAGGCTCGGGGGGATGTAATAGGGGGTGAACCTATTGCTATCAACCTGACACAAATCCAGACTCCGTAGCTGCTACTGAGAAATTCCTTCTGGAAAAACTCAATAAGACTTTGGCCGACTTGGTAATCGAACCCAGGACTTCTTGCTCATCAGAAGAGCTTGAGACCACTAGCCCAACTAGGCCAACCAAGATTGGTTCTCCAAAATTTATTAAAATGGGTTCCTATAAACACAAGCTATTCACACTTTATTTATACGACACAATTCTCGGTTGTCGAACATGCAAAGTTCATCACACATCTATTTTTAAACCCCAGTCGATGCCAAGTCGTATTTATTAATTTATACCGCATCTCCACTGCGTTAATGAAAGCATTAAATAAATAAACAGCCGCAAATATCGTTTATGAATTATAACAACAAACGTATGTTTTCTTCAAAAAATCATGTTTTGCATGACCATATCTCAACGAAGTTGAGTCTCCGACGACCGGATGCATCTAAATACCAGAATTTTACATAGAATGATTGCCCTAATTTAACTTGGGGGAGCTCGTGGCTAAATAATAGCAGCCGCCCGAGTCGATCTTTAGGTAAAGTCGCGCATGCCTAGGTTGGTCTGTGGATGGGTTGACACCCATGATATACCGAGTTTCCTTCGTTCGTGTGATTTGTAGATCTTTGATAGTTGTAACAGGTAGTCAGTGGCCCGAAAGTCTGACAACCAGTCAAAGGGATATCGTATTCTCCAGCACTAACTGGGTTGTGGAGGTCAGATAGGCAATCGCTGTAAGTTAAGTACTGGTATTCAGCTGCATCTGGTTAGACAGGAAGCCGATCTCAACATAGTCACAGATATAGTTGAGAAAAGACTAGGCAGATGATGACTGCCTTAATTTAACTTCCACAAGTGACTGGGTTGTAAAAGTCATGATGTCCATGTGGTTGGTAAGACTGGTAATTATCAGACGGGTTTCTGACTACCCCCGACTCTCAAAAATCATTAAATGACAGCCACAACGATTGCTTAACGTGCTTTCCGAGAGAAGGAGGGGTCACCCATCAATGGAATGACCTGGGTAAGCGGTGCTTAACTATCCTCGAAGATCTTTAAGACCAACCCGTGCTGTCATTACTATTTTGCCGCAATCCCGTAATGTTTTCTTCAAAAATCTTGAAACGTCAATAATAAGTTACGCATCGGTGCCCCACGAATTCGGGTAGAATTATTAAAAATCAGTGCGCAGTCGAAATGTCTCGACAAAATAAATAAACATTTACATGATTGTTTGTTGGGTCTTGACAGATAGACAGACAGACGGACAACAAAGTGATCTTTTATGGGTTCCGTTTTCTTTCGTTTTGAGGTACGGAACACTAAAAAAGGCCTATGAACCCCAAAACAGATCATCATCTCCCTGCCCTTGTCACGTGTTACATGGGGTCAGGCGCAACACGTTTTTTTCATACATTCTCCCCCGTCAACCGTCCCCCTTTTTTAACCGACTTCAAAAAAAGGAGGAGGTTCTCAATTCGGTTCTGTTTTTTTTTTGTGTTTGTTACCTCATATCTTCGTCATTTAAAAACCGATTTGAAAAATTCTTCTTTTATCTGAATGGATCTACTTCCCGATTGGTCCCATAGAAATTTCATCGAAATCGGTTCAGCAGTTTGGTTTTGAAATCAAAATAGCTGGAAAAAATATGTCATCCAAGTAAAAGAATTTGTGTGTGATGCGATAACTAAAAAAAACTTTTTTGCAAAAAAAAATGGAAAATAACGAAATAACTCGGTGACTATTGTTTGTTTCATTGACTTTTTTGCCACCGAGTTCCGAAAGTAAAGTTATTTTCCACTTTTTTTTGTGTTTTTTTGGAAGTCGGTTTTTTTTGCAAAAAAGTTTTTATTTTACCCTTTTTAGTTATCGTATCACACACAAATCCTTGTCAAATATCAATTTCGCAATTTCTTTTACTTGGATGACATTTTTTCCAGCTATTTTGATTTCAAAACCAAACTGCAGAACCGATTTTGATGAAATTTCTATGGGACCAATCGGGAAGTAGATTCATTCAGATAAAAGAAGAATTTTTCAAATCGGTTCATAAATGACGGAGATATGAGGTAACAAACACAAAAAAAAGAACCTCCTCCTTTTTTAGGGTTCCGTACCTCAAAAGGAAAAAACGGAACCCTTATAAGATCACTTTGTTGTCCGTCCGTCCGTCCGTCCGTCTGTCAAGACCGTTTTTCTCAGGAACGCGTGGAGGTATCAAATTTCTATATGATACTTAGTTCTACTGTCCCTGGAAGCTGTAGAAAAATCAACCTTCTAAGTCAACGCAATCAAAAGATACAGCCACTTAGGCCGCAAATTTCCGCAAATTTTCGAAACTCGCACGGGAATCAAAACCTACAGGGTACTACCCGTGAACTTAGAATCTTGAAATTTTGTACGAAGTCACGTCTTATAGTACAGATATAGGAAAAATTACGAAAACCGTAAATTTTTAGTTTCGTCATATAAAAAAAAGTTATATACCCACAGGTTTGTACGGAACCCTCGGTGCGCGAGTCCAACTCGCACTTGACCGGTTTTTTTTTAAATTGGTTAAAAAAGGGTAAAATAAAAACTTTTTTGCAAAAAAAAAACCGACTTCGGAAGTCGGTGACTATTGTTTGTTTCATTGGCTTTTTTGCCACCGACTTCCGAGAGTAAAGTTATTTTCCACTTTTTTAGTGTTTTTTTTGGAAGTCGGTTTTTTTTTTGTTTCATATCATTTCTCACACAATCCATCCATCGTAACCTAGCTCTTCCTCTCATTCTTCTTCAACAAGAGCCGAATAACTGTAAAACAAAAATTCAATCTCAAACATTACACTAATAAACTAGAAAAAGCAAACGCTTCGAGCATATACCAACAATATGATTTAATAAAGCTAAGACTTCGGAACTCGCTGGATTAGATTAAACTAGAAATGAATTAATAATAAAAAAAAACTTGGACTCAACGATTTTAATATCAGTAACCACTACTGGAATATAATACTTATATCGTTTGAATATGAACTAAGGGCTGGCTCGTGGAGTTTACTATAATGGAGCCTACACACCAAAACCGCCGCCGGGCATGTCACCTAATCGCGCACGAAATTTGCCGACATGCCCGCCCCTCCACTTTGGTGGGTCGGCTTAAAATTGTCACAAAAACACGTTTCGTTCGATTTTTCGTTTCGTTCGTTTTGTTTTCTCGTATTTCGGACTATTTGTATGTATTATAATGTATATTAGTTTATTTTATCTGTTTAAATAGGTATTAGTATGAACCTTTTTATATTTATCAATAATATTGTTATGTTAGCAAAATGGTACTTTTCTTATTTATTTTTTGTACTCTATCACAATGCTATACTATTTGACATAAAGCTTGACTGGTAGAGAATGCCTAATGGCATTAAGTCCGCCTTTGTACCACTCTTTTACAAGAAGTTTAAATAAAAACCTATATAGCATTATTTATAGGCTCTATTTTGATATATATGTTCTAATAATACTTACGAGGTCAACGACCCTTGTCATTTACGTGTCGGATGTAATTCCATATGTCGTTGCCTCCGGCAGAGTCGATTGACAGTCCCTTAGACAGTCTCAGTTATCTCCATGTATAGGTTCCCAAATGAAATATGAAAAAATCTGTCAGTCAACTTCTGGAAGCTTTCGCCCTTAGTAGCTACTAAGGGCGAATTCCACCTAAGAAACTAAACGCAGTTCAGACCATACATACATAATATATTCAAACTGCGTTCAAGAGCTGTCAGTTTTATCACTGCTATGAGTATTGATACTGATTGCTCTTAAAACTTAACGTGGTTAGCAGTAGCCTTGTGTTAACAATAAGAATGATGTTTGGTGAATTTGACTGCAATGAAAAACAGGGTTAAAAAATACTGTGAAATTCGCCCTAAATTAGTCAGTTAACCAGATTATTAGATTTTGATTGTGACCGTTAAAGCAACATAATTCCAACCAGATAATTTAGATAATATAGTCTTTCTGACACATGAGGTTGAACAAGCACTGTATTCAGCAAACGTGCCACCACAACACTTCTCTTTCATAACACACATACACATTACACACCTGTAATCCCCGAAGGGTTAGGCAGAGGTGTACCTAATAATACACCCATATTTCGTCAGTTATATTTAAGTCAGATGTAATAGGGGGAGAGCCTATTGCCATCCACCGGGCACAAATCCAGACCCCGCGGCCGCTACACAGAAATTCATAATGGAAAAACCCAATAACACTTAGCCCGACCAACGAGGTTACCTCTGCATCATCGTCGGCAGAATACTAAACTACTACTGCTTTCATTTTATTGAATTCTTTTTTTTTCCAGAGCTCTTCCCTGACAGACCTGATCTCGGCATTCGACACAAAAGCTCAAACACATACAGATCTACAAAAAGTGACAGCATTCAGCGGATCATTCGACAAAGACCACAAACCTACATTCTCAAAGGAAGAATATGGCAAGTTAGTAAAATTGACTTAGACCCTAATAGAATAAAATAGAATATACTTTATTGTACACCAAAATTGAAACGACTCATCTGCCCAGCCTTTTCTCAACTATGTTGGGGTCGGCTTCCAGTCTAACTGGATGTAGCTGAATACCAGTATTTTACATGGAGCGCCTGCCTATCTGACCTCCACAACCCAGTTCGTACTGGGAAAAACGATACCCCTTGGTAAGACTGGTTGTCAGACTTTCGGGCCACTGACTATCTGTAACGACTGTCAAAGATCTAAAAATGACAGCCGGGACCAACGGTTTAACGTGCTTTCCGAGGCAAGAGACACGGTATGTAATAATGTTATATGTAATAATGTTCCGAGAAAACTCGGTATGTAATGGGTGGTCACCCATCCCGGACCAACCCAGGAAAGTGCGGCTTAACCTGAAGATCGACCCGAGCGGCTGTTATTATTTAGCCACGAGCTCCTCAAAATTGAAACAACTGTTTTACTATATTGCTAATTATATGGTTACAAAGGCGGTCTTATCGCCGATAGTGATATTTTTCAGACAACCTTTGGATGGACTGAACGAACATGAAATAAAAAAGGTTGGTAGTCACTGGTGTACTGCTAAAACTATAAAAAAACCTAATAGTACACAACCAGTTTTACCAAGGAGTATCGGGCTTCGTATTACAGTTTGGGCTGTGAAGGTCAAATATGCAGTCGCTCCAAGGTACGTTGGATCCCAATATATAGTTGGGAAAAGGCTAGGCAGATGATGATTGATCGGTGGTCGTTAAAATTGTGCCCCCTCTCAAATTTTTAAAGGGGGGGAGGAAAATTCTTTGGTTTGGTTTGTAGAACCTAAAACAAACTTTCAACGAAAATGATTTGAACAAGCTTTTATATTTACTTTTTGAGATATGAAACTTTTTATTAAAACTGCAGCAGTAACTTTGTTTTTCTATTAAAATACTATGAAAAACAAATTTAGTTTTGCTGTTGAGTGCAAATTTACATATGAATGAAAGTAAAAAACCCACCCTCACCCTGTGTGTGCTTGGCCGGTTTTTGTACAGACCTTTGCTTAACAGAACAATAACAGGCCGGTTTTATATTGAAAATATTATTCTCATCTTTCTATTGTCAATCGACCAATAAACACGCGAATGATTGTGTCAGGATAAATCGGGATCCCTTTCGTAAAATCAACTGTATATTTTATTAATCTGTCCAACTGTATTACAAAGGCTCCAGTATTTTATTGAAGTGTATCAATGCAGAAATACAGTAGTAAGTTTTGTTGCCCATATTATTATGTAAAAGTAATCATGAAATATCTATACTGTGTCACTGACCAGGCATGTACATTTTAGCTCAATCAAAGAACTAGTATTGATCAAAATAAAGTACAGATAGGTATTGAAGTGATTTGTGTTAGCTAATTTCAGGGGCTTATTATTTTAATTAATAATACAAGGTTAAGCTCAAACGGGGTATTGTTTAATCGATTCTAATTAACTTCACAGTTTCATTAAAATTTTCATCATTAAAATGAAAGAAAAATATAAAGTTCAAAATCTTTTCGTAAATGAAACAAAAATCTATTCAAATTTTTATGATTTTACACTGAATTATTTAAATTAAGGCGTTAAGAACATAATATTTAAATTAAAGAGATACTTAATTGCTAAAGAATATTTAAGTAGATTTAAGTTCAGTTAGCAGAAGATTTTAATTAATTTCAATTTACCTTTCTACAGGTCAATATCATCAAAGGTCTTTAAATAATCTATACTCTATTCCAACGTATAAAAAAGCGCTTTTTGTGTCTGTCTGTGTGATCGCTTAGATCATATAAACTTCATTATGATTTTTTTTGCGGTCATCGCCAAGAATTTACAAGAAAGAAGTTACAAATCGTTTGTAGTCCCTGACTCTTGTGTTAGGTGATAAACCTGTGTTACAAGAGCCAGAAATTAGAGTATTTATTCCAGAAAGTTTAAATTTCAATGAACTCTGCCTATCACGGTCCACTTATGGACACAGGCCTCTCCCAACCAGCTGGTCTGACCCAGACACTTTTGTGTTTCAGCCAAAACTGAATAACACATAAATATTGATGTTTTTCTTACTTGTCACCATTGCAAATTGTACGAATCCGGGGTGGGATGCTAGTTATAAACAATTCGAGTTCATTATACCTTACAATTCTTCGAAAATTAAAAAGCGTTTTTTTATAATGAGCCTATTGTTGGAAAAGGATGGAGATAGTTTTTGTAGTCAATGACATCAAAAATTCGGTTTTCATCTTTTGCGTGCTATTTCAGAAATAGCACGATAAAGGTTGAAATACCGGTATATATTCCACAATTCCCCGTGGCTGGCATGCCATTATCTCTAGATTAAGCAAAACTGGACTTTTCAGAGATATTTCAAATTCATTTATTTGCAAAAACATATGTAAATAATATACATGGTAAGAAGCTTATAATAGGTGTTACAAGGTATTGTTTGGCTCAACATGTCTAACCATGGCTGGTGTACAAATTAGTTCGAAACGACCAGAAGATTAAAAAAAAAATAGAACATTAATATTAAATTTAAAAAATTGTTAAATAAGTCATGCAATTCAAAATAAATAGATTAGATTAAGCACGTATACATATAGCAATTTGTCATTTAAAATTCATTGACATTATAACAGGCCTTTTCTGTCAGTATTTTTTTAATGATAATTCTAGGAACCTACAGAAATAAAATATATTTTTCTGAAATATTCTTTTTTTGTGTTTGAGTATAATTATATCAACAGTTTAATAGTGATCATTATATTGATATTTACTTAATTTATTAGTTTTGCTAAATTATTAGGCTGAATAGTGATTCAGCGTAATATTTTACCAAAACTAATCAGCCATTAATTTCCCAGTATAGAGTACAGAGCTCTCTCATTTCCACACAATTCTGTCTTCAGATCTATTGATAGGAGTCAATTTCGTCAGACCATCTTCGCTTTGATGTATCGAACCAATAACTGATATAAACATTTTTGTCCAGACCTATTCCCGGATCAATGACGGAGTTCCGAGGGGCTCAAGCCCAAGCGAGGGTCTTCTCAGAAATGAAAGAACTGTGTGAAATCATCAACGATTACGGGAAAGAACCGTGCAAGAGCCTCCTTCCACCGGAACTGCAAGACGCAACCAAAGTCATCTCCTTTGGGGAATTATTTTCGGTAAGTGCTAAGTTTATATATAAAAGTTACACATACAACTTTGTTCATCAGTGTATTGTTTCAGCGAAACTTTTTGTTGGTGTAAGTCATAGAGCAATAAATTTTAAGGACAATATAAATAGAAGTTCTAAAAGTTTGATGCCAGATACATGCAATTTTATTATCTTATGTACCATCAGCGTTATTCTGGAGGTAGAATAAAATTTAGCAAGGCAAATAAGACACATTCTGAAAGAATAAATACTCGAAATCATGCTAGGCATACTAAATGAATACTATAGACAACCTTCATGCTTTTTATAATAGGCCTACGACATTAGGTGTGGCCAATTGAGTGCCTATTTTTTTTTGTTTTTTTTTTTTTTTTTTATTAAAACGTTGCCCCACACTAGGAATTTCTCCTGTACCGTGGGTGCGTTTACAAACATTTAAACTCACATACACAAACAGCCAAACCCGGAACAACTATCTGTAGGCCATACAAATATTTGTTCCGTGCGGGGATCGAACGTCACACTCACAGTCAATCGCTCAGCCACTGCCCCAACCGTGCCGTCATAACATTCTAATAAAGAGATAGTCCCGTACTCATTTGGGGACCACCCTGCCTGTATTTACATATTTTTATTACATACATAATATTACATAGATAGAGGCAGCCTGACTGCCCGGCTGGTCGAGTGGTCGGGTCGACTGCTGAACGCGAGATCCTGAGTCTGATTCCCGGGTCGGGCAAATTGTTATTGGGTTTTTCCATCAAGAATTTCTCTGTAGCAGCCATGGAGTCTGGATTAGAGCCCGGTTAATGGCAATTCCCCCCCTCCCCAGTACATGGGACTTGAAACATAACTGGCGAAATGATCGGAGTGGGTTTACTACTAGGTACACCTCTATCTAACCCTTCACGGATTACAGGCGTGATGTTATGTTATGATTTTATTTTATAACAAAACACTCGTGTTAGCCTTATAGTATGGACTGTATATTATTACATTTTTACTCCCGTGAGTCTTTCAAATAAGTGAAGCTACGAGTATTCCTCCCAGACGACATGTCAAGAAATTATCAGTAAAACGATTCAATACAAGACAAAATTATCAAGGGAATAGTAGCTTTAACCAGTTCGTCACACGATCTGATTTCGATTAATAATAGAAGGACCATCACTTCCCTAGGGGGTCGTAAATCAGGGTAGAAAGATTAATGCAATGACGGTTAAAGACGAAATAGCGGAATTAGCTGGCGGCAATAAAAATAGGAACAGAAGGTCAGCTAAATACAAGAAGTGAAAATACACGATCCCACGCACACTTAAGCACACTTCACGTACAGTGTGAGTGATGCTGACATCGGACGCTTAAATCGACGGAATAATTCAGTACATTTTTTTTTTCAATCCTTTTTCTCAATAAAATTACAAATCCATACTAATATTATAAACGCGAAAGTAACGATGTTTGTTTGTTTGTTCCACGACTAATCGGTTGATTGGATCGTAATTAAATTTGACAAAGAGATAGATTATGTCCTGGGGAAGGACATAGGCTATATTTTATTTATTTATTTTCTCACATAAACATACAAAATTTCCAAGCGAACGAAGTCGCGGGCAACAGCTAGTGTAGAAATAAACGTGTGACCGCCAGTTGTGAATCGTGATCTTTTGTTTTTCGGTGCCAGTTAGAATAACACATTTGAGTCATTTCGTGTTCAGACGTGACTTCCAATGAAGTTGCCGAATGAATAACAAAAATGAACAAATAATGAAGCGTTTTATACTTTCTGTCTGTAAAATATCATATGCTCGCGATGGGCATTTGTTTGAGAAAATATACTTCAAACGACTGCGTCTATGTTTGCGACTCTCATTTTCGCTGGTTTTTTGGAGCAGAACTTCTTGTCTTGTCTATTAAGTTCTGAAGGCAGTGAATCCCTGACCTCTTTGGTGAATGAGAGTTGGGCAAACAAATGTAGGTCAAAAGTCATGAGGGATGAGGTACATGCATTAGTATGGAGATACGGTTTCTTTTATGCGTCTATTTTAACATTAACATAACATCGCGCCTGTAATCCCCGAAGGCACAGGGCAGAGGCAGAGGTTTACCTAATAGTAGGTACACCCACACTTCGCCAGTTATATTTAAGGCTCATTTAATATCGCGCGAACCTACTTCCATCAACCGGGCTCAATTGCAGACTCCGTGGCTGCTACTGAGAAATTCTTGATGGGGAAAACCAATAACACGTTGCCCGACTCGAGCAACGTGTTATTGACAGTCTGTCTATGTAATATTTATTTATTTATTTATTCACTTCAAACATACAAATATCCTTACAGGCTAGACCCAATGCGATATTGTAGCATACTTAAAAAAAATGAAAAATACATAGTTCCGCTATTCAACCATAACAAATTTTAAAGGTTGACCTGTTCTTCAAAATTCACCCAAAAAACAAAAGAATATATCCATGTCATCGGCAATGAGAATATGTTTTAAGTTCTCTGTGTGTATTTTTAGTAAAATGTTTGGAAAGATCACAGTTCCTTTTCCTCTTTACCCAGGTTAGAAAGATGGTTTTTCTGTGCCATTTTTGTATTATGAGTCAAATGTTCACTTAAACAAATTGGTAACTGTCGACAGACTCAATATATTAAGACCGCATGCATTTCGATTCGTATGGAAATTCTCGTGAATGAGATCTGTCTGTGAATCCTTTTGACTAAACCAGTCTTGAGAGGAAAAGGATCCGGTATCTTCGCTGAAACGGGATATCTTTGAACATTATGTATCAATAAAATTGAAATTCCTTATTCATATTGAGAATCTTAATTTCATCAATATCTAATGTGATCATTTGATCAAGCAATTGAACCGTATCTTTATTGTTAACAGCTATTGTTATCTTGTTCAGGCCAAAATTGATGAGCAAAATTCAATTGTTGGGACCCACGACCCCTATAAGGTCACTGGGGCCGACTGGTTAACTGAGTGATTTAGTGTAGCTTTCGATCTGGCTAGGTCATTTAATGGACTGCAATAGACTGAGTTAATTGGTTATTTTTTCAATAGTTTTTTTTTTTGGAAGGCCGATTTATATTACTTACTACATTAAAAGACTGTTTCTTTTAATACTCTTCCCTAAGAAAGTTATGAACTAAGTTAAACATAACATAACATCACTCCTATAATCCCCGAAAAGTTAGCTAAAGGTGTTCCTAATAGTACACCCACATTTCACCAGTTATGTTTTTTAAGTCCCATGTAACAGGGGGCGACCCTATTGCCATCAACAGCACAAATCCAGACTCCGTGGCTGCTACTAAGAAATTCCTGATGGAAAAACCCAATAACATTTTTTCCGACCCGGGAATCGAACCCACTAGATTAACAGGGCAGTCTTATTAACTTACGACTTACTTACTTACTTTCGGGAATTTAGTTAAAGCTCCACCAAATCGAAAAAAAATATACGATGACTAAAACGTAAAATCAAGTATTATTAATATTTAGTAGTCATGCTTGACTCACTTGCCTACGTTTCGAACTAGTGTTGCATACAAGGTGAAGATGTCTTCACTAAATAAAAGTACAGAAGTTCGGTTCCCAGGTATGGTCCAGAACAAGAAAAAATAACGCAAAGGCCTAGGAGAATAAGTGCCTTTCGGCTTCTTTAAGGGTCTATTTACACCCTTTATGTACCTTCTCGCTTTCTCTGACTGTCTCTACTATAATCTCAATCAAATCACGATACACAAGACGAGACACGATATTAAGTTTCATACTCCTTCAGACCGGGAAGTTCGTGGAGTTCAGAGAATGTTATACCTTCATAAAGTTAGTTACATTTACCAGCTGAACTTCTACAGTGTTCATGTTATTACATTTTTCGATGCATCTAAGGATGCATGAGTGGGAAATGTTTTGGCTAATTTTTGTCCTTATAATCTACTAGCGGATACCCGGCGTGTGCTACTACGCTATAGTGCCTAATGCATTTTTTTAGTGGTCTTCGCATTTTTGCCTTTCTAATGGAACCGGTTTGGGGCGCATCGGTTGTATGATTTCAAAGTCTACAACGGACATAGGTAGAAGCAATTTTTGTGTTTATATATATATATAATATACATATAGATGCTCCGTGTAAAATATTGGTATTCAGTTGCATCCGGTTAGACTGGAAGCCGACCCCAACATAGTTGGGAAAAGGCTGGTCAGATAATGATGATGTTTGAATATATTTTTAAGAATCTATCCTTTACCACGTCATCACATGGGCAAATGTTTTTCGAATGTCTAAGCTAGAGAATCGTTTTTCTATAATGAGTTTTGCCAATTTTAACCCAGAGCAATGTACTGATTTTAGCAACGGTGTAACTTTGTTACGTGTATTAATCAAGAGTACAAAGTCAAGTTTATGTTAAAAAGAGGTTACAGCTTAAGCCTGTTCAAGAAAGCAATTATAATCTGAGATTATCTCTAAAGAAATACTATTTGACATTGCTCACAAAACCAGAAAATGACAATACAAAATAGTTATTAATATGGTAGATAATACTATTATTTTATAAAAATAGTAACAGCCATTGTAAATGTAAAGGCAGCGAGATTAAAAGATATTGAACACAAAAGGCTCTGAAGTCTGTAAATCTTTCAGACGGATTATTCTTCGTTTTAGTACTAACGGAAGTTTGAATAGGAAATTGCGCTTAAGAAAATTTTCTTGCTCGATTATAGAGACCATTTTATCAAAGAAATTATTAGCTTTAGGTACATAAAAACTCGGATTTTTAAAGACTTTTGAAACTGGCAAATGTACTTTGATCCCTATGGAGGGTAAATACAATGGGATACTTTATGAATAAATAAATAAACAATCATTTCAGAAGCACTTACACATTTGTTAGTAACAATATAAATTGACTACTGACTAGACAATATGAATGAATTCCCTTGAGGTATTTTATGAACGTTCCAAAAGCGTGTTTTGGTTAATTTTGCGATAGCGAAATGCCGAATTTCCATGAATTAAAAAGTAAATAAAGCTTTTATTTATTTATTAAAGTGAGTTATTTTTCAGTAATAAATATTTACGATCATAATCTTTGCATGCAAAGGTTCACAGAGATTTAGGCGATGATTTAGTATACATACATAAATAATTACAATTCACATTATTTTATGCCTTAATATTGTACTGTTTCAAGTTCATTGCTTCAATTTACAGAAAAATGTTTATAAATGAGAAATTAATTATGGTTGTACAAAATGTAGGATTAAATTGTCCCCTCCAGTAATGTCTTGACTATCATTATTCATTTTAACGAGCGTTCTCATAGGTATTCCACCCTTTCTTCATTATAAAGCGGAGATGAAATTCCCTGGAACATCTTTTCAATAAAAGCCATGTAAGCTGTGTACCTTAAGGACCAGCTGGTAGTGAAATCATAATTAAAATTTTCATCATTCAAAAATCTGTGCGAGAAATGATGCCACCACACATTTGTGGGCAGCCTGGAGTAAATATTAGAATATACTGTACTTGCGTCCTGTCCAGCTTATAATTGCTGGAAGTTCCCACTGATTCACCTTTATGTTGTCCTCTTGAGATACACATTTATGCATAAATTATCGCAACACACGCAAACTTTAACAGTTCCTTAATTGTATACAAGAAACATCAGAACACTGTTTTAAGCTTTCACGGTTTATAACTAAACTTTCACTATCACTTATGGGATATTTTCCGCGATTGGTGTTTATATTGAGCTCCCGATATACCATGCTGTCGTGACTTTGTATCGAGTTCCAGTAGTGTGCGTAGCAAAAGACAAAGAAAGAGGGTAGATAGATTTGTCTGCACCAGACATTTTTTACCATCCACCCGCGTTCTCCAGTCATCTCGTGATCATGGCGCTTGCAACGGCGTCGAAATATCGGAAGCTCAATATAAAAACTAATCGCGGAAGATATCCCGTAAAATGCAAGTTTAGGAAGCATGAGCTTCGGCACGGATATGTAATTATAGTACAGTATGACCACTTTAAGTGTGCAGTGCAAGGTGGCGTTGCTTGTCAAAAAAAATTCTATCAATATGTCGAACTTCGTACATTCATTTTAGTTCTGTGTTTTTCCGACTGCACAGATAAGTTGGTGGAAGTGTGCTGCTGTTTTTTTTTTGTTTTCATTTTGACAGGCCGCATAAACATTAGTTTGACGTTCGACTCAAACGTTTGAATTTCAATCCTGAAAGCGACCCTAAGAGCGTTGCAGTATTTGAAAAGAGGTTGTAGTGAAACAATATCACACCCGCTCTGGGCCCACATGGTGTATTATGACTACCTCTCACAGAGAAGGGGCCTGTTTCGAAATAGAGGGACGGTTATAGACTAAATTAACTATGCTTGTATAAAAAAATACAGTCAACTGTGTGCTTTCCTAATACAATGGCTCGGCAAATTCAGACTGTCTAGCTCTACTTGCGTATTACGAGCCAAAATAATTATGAGAACATCGTTTCAGATTTAAAAATGGTAAAACCGCATAAATATTGACTGACAGGTGTCATTGTAAAATTAGAAAGAACCAACATAGGATATTACATAGCAAACCTGTTTGTTGGTAGGTATAGCATTATATATTTAGAGCTGATAAAATGTTTATTGAACTTGCAAAGTGATAATGATGAATGAAAAATCTATTGACGAAGAAAAAGAAACATATTTCTTCCCAACCCACTCATTTCAAAATGACTCACATTTCCGTATCTATCTTCAAAACACCTGTGAACCTGTCAAGATTACGTAAAGCTCATTGTTGTATTTATTCCTGTCGCAAGGTCAGACAGGCAAAACGAAAATAAATTCTCGAATGTTGAATGAGCAAGCGATGACACGTAGCGGTAACAGTTTAAGTGGATAATATGAAAGATGTAAATATTTTGCGGCAAATTATGTTATTTTCCGTATGGTGTGACTGCGTATTTTATTTTCAGGTGAATTAATAATGTCGATATTTTTCATAGTGGTTCCGTGCGAAGAACTCTGAAAGTGGCGCCGGTGACTGTGGTATATGTGGATGTGATGCGAAGGAATGAAGACAATATTGTGAGGAAAGGTTTGAGTATTAATGTGGTTGGCTATAAGAGTAGAGGATGATCAAAGAAACGATGGATGGACTGTGTGAAAGATGATATGGCAAGAAAGGAGGTGACAAGTAATAGAGAAGTATGGAAGAATAAGACAGACCCCAAATAAATTGCGATAAGGGCAGAGGAATGTTGATGATAAGTCGTTCTATGCCTTGGGAACCTCGTTAATCCGTTGGTTCCGGGTGTCATTTGAAGATCTTCGACAGTCGCTATACAGAATTTCGGGTTGCACAGTCGAAATTCTGTCATTCAGTCTTACGCAGGTGTTCCGGGTTACCCAGTAACTGGGACTACAAGGTCATATGGACAGCCACGGTATATTATCTAGAAGCCGACTTTAACATCGTTGAGAATAAGGCTACGATGCTGATGATGTTCGCTAACAGTTCACCAAAGTCTGCTGCTACCTGTTAAGATACTCGGAACTTGTTAATTTTTTACATATGTAGGTCTTTCTACAATTGTGTGATATGATAAAAAACACCGTCTTTTTCCTATCCGTTTGTGAGTTCGGTAATATGTCGGGAACCACGTTTCCAATTTACATAATTTTTGTTTTGATTTACAAACATTCTCTTTGGCTATGTTTTAAATACTGGTCTACATTACATTCAGAGAACAGGCAGGATACTACATTTACACTAGTTTTAATATGATCTGTTTACACTATGTGTTTTGCTTCCCCGAACATGCTTTACTGTAGTGCTTTATTTGTGCTCGAGCACGTGGTCCGAGGTTTGATTCCCAGTTCAGGTTAAGTGTTAAAATGTTTTGTAAATTTTACCAGTGGCACCTTGGAGTCTTAACGTGTGCCCGGTTGATTTCAATACATATAACATGGGCCTTAAAAATAAATCTAAGTGTAGGTGTACTAAGGCACACTTTTGCCTAACCCTTTGGGAGCATGATGGGTGATTGATATTTATATCGTTTAAAACAAAATGCGAAACATTATTTATGTTAGTATCGTCAATAGACATTACACATGCCAAGTGTAATAGCTATGGCACTATGCCCCGAGACGGTTGCGTTCAAGGAGAAGGCCAATATTCTTTAATGGAACTTTAATGGTGGCAGACGATGCGTACAGCGTTTGAAAATATTTCGTTTCGATTTACAACCACTGGTACGATTTATCATCCAATCTATATCAGTCTATACTTCTATACTAATATTATTATAAAGCTGAAGAGTTTTTTTGTTTGTTTGTTTGGTTGAACGCTCTAATCTCAGGAACTACTAGTTCGAATTGAAAAATATTTTAGTGTTGTATAGCTCATTTATCGAGGAAGGCTACAGGCTATAAAACATCACGCTGTGACCTAAAAGAATTAAAATGAAAGGTAATTTAAAAGCCTATAGCCTTCCTCGATAAATGGGCTATCCAACACTAAAAGAATTTTTAAATTCGAAACAGTAGTTCCTGAGATTAGCGCGTTCAAGCAAACAAACAAACAAACACTTTAGCTTTATACTATTTTTAATTAATTAATTACTTTTTAATATTAGTATAGATAAAACACAATTATAGTCTTTAAAACCATATCCAACCATAACCAATCGATGTGCCCCAAACCCGTTTCATTTGAAAGGCAATAACGCTAACATGGTTTAATGCACGTTAAAATAATGTATTAGGCACTATATATAGCGTAGTAGCACACGCCGGGTATCCGCTAGTTCCAAATATATGCTGTTTTGGCCTCGATACGGTTTTTTTCTCGGATGACCACTGAAAACCAGCGCTGTGCTGTGGGCCGCATAGCACAGCGTCATGCTGAGTCGCAGCCACGACTTGCAGCTGTGAACTTTTATGCTCTGTCTCTTCGTTTATCTAGAAATCCTACTGAATCCCAGTACATCAAGGTGGCTAATAGATATTATGTCAAACAGTTTTCATTGACTGTACATTTAATAAGAACAGTGGCCCTATCAGTGTGAGAAAGAGATGGTGCTGCACATCCTGTATAGCTCTGTCTCTTTCCCACACTGGAATGGAACTAAAACATTCCTGCATTAAGACGTCATGACAGGCCTCAGGTATGTGCCCAATAATCCCAAGATTTCGAATTAACATACTGCTCCGGTCGCAGATCTGCAGCTGTCAGTCAAATGTCTTGAGACTGTTTCGTTCAGGGAGTAGGCCAGTGTTCTCTAATGGAATTTTAATGGCCGCCGCGTGCGTGTACGACCAGATGTATGAATGTGGCCGAAGCAAAAGGAGTATGTTATGATCGTAGCTGGTGATGATCTGTTGTTTCTACCTATCCCCTCACAGGACAAAGGCGTGAGTTTTTGTAGATATGTGTGTGTGTTTGTAATGACTGCGAACCGATATTTGTGTTCAAAAATATTATATGTGTCAATTCACACGACATTGGCAATATCTCATTCCGCTTTCCGAACGTGTTTCGCTTTTATTTTTTGTTTCATTTTAAATATTCACTACTCACTGTTGTGTTTGGAACGTTTTCTCAATGTTGTGCTTTTCCCAAGGACGTCCATAACATCACGCATGTAATACCCGAAGGGTTAAGCAGAGGTGTACCTCATAGTACACCCACATTTCGCCAGTTACGTTTAAGTCGAGACCGAGATTATTGCCATCAACTGGGCATAAATCCAGACTTCGTTGCTGCTACTGAGAACTTCCTGATGAAAAAATTCAATAACATTTTGCCCGGGAATCAAACCTAAAAACTCATGCTCAGCAGACACACTTGCGACCGTTAAACCAACGAGGTAGTCCCAAGGATTTCCCATCGGCAAAAATAAATAAATAAATATCGCTGGACATTACACACAGCGCCATCTAGTGCCACACTAAGCAACGAGGCTTGTGTCGTGGACACCAGATAGTTGATATACTACATAGATACTTTTTGTTTGTAAATACATACTTATTATACATATAAACATCCATGACTCGGAAACAAATGCCCATGCTTATCAGACAAACACTTGCTCCTACCGGGATTCGAACCCGGAACCTTATGAACGTAAGGCAGCCTCACTACCGCTGCGCCATTCGGGTCGTCAGGATGTCAAAATGATGAACTTCCATACAAATTTTTAGGTTTACAGAAATTTATTTATCAAAACGAACATACATAGTTTACTTAAATATAAGATACTTAAAAAACATAGTTGTCGTTCGATTGATCTAGTACAGTCACCAGCACCAATATGTAAACACTTAGCAACTTTAAAAAGTGATTATCTCCTACAGTTCTGATTAAAATTACATGTTGTTACGACCATAGCATTTTGGGACTTATGTTTGTATGATATAGATCCTATCTCCAAGTTACAATCGTTATTTCTCATGAAAATTGCTTTTTAATTTAGGAAAGTGTATACATATTGGTGCTCGTGACTGTACATATTACAGTGGGTAAATATTAATATTGCTTGTGACTGATGAAGAATCTCTTATTTGGTATCTTTTATAAATCTGAGCACCCTCAAACTGAAGTTATTCTTTTGTACAAAGTTCTAAGTTATTTAAATCCTTTCGTTATTCAAGAGTGAATTAAAGATGTTTATGAATTTTAATAATAAATAATAAAAATTTAATTTATTATGAAAACTAAAAGTAAAGTTTATAATTATATATCCCATGTATTTGATTTCATACTCCATGTTGTTAATAATTCACACAACTAAAAAAATGACACATTTTATTAAACTTTAATTTGACTGTTCATAAAAATGATAAAACATTTAATAATAATATTGCTGCCATAAAACTGTTACAAGAACATGAAGTGGAGGATGGTATGAAATTAATTTTATTTGTAACCTTTGATAAAACCACGACATTTTTTATAACTCGGCGTAGGCAGAAGGTATTAATATCTTCGGCCAATTAAACTAATGTACTTCTTAAATTCCCGTCGGAGAGCAACGTCATCCTGGACTCTAATCTATCTTTGATTAAGCAGGTACTTAAATTTATTACGGTTTTTCGTACTGCTTTTATTTTAATTATTTCTAACTGACGACCTGCAGATCTCTGCCTTGTACGGTTTTAACGCCTTGAAAAAACATTGATTTTCATTCCAGAATGAATTCTATATTATGATAATGAAAACCGCATCAAAATTCATTTAGTATTTTGGAAGAACTAAGCCGTAACGCAGACATACACACAAAAAGCGACTTATTTTTAACTCTTTATAGATTTGGTTGTTAACCTTCGTTTACAAAAGTTATTCAGATTTTCACATCAAGAGTCGAAACTCGGTATGATATGGGTGGTCGCCCATCCACAGACCCACCTAGGCAAGCGCGGCGGGATCTTTAGGTTAACCTAAAGATCGACCCGAGCGGCTGATATTACATAGCCGTTATTACAAAATGTATCCCACTGTAGATAAAAACAATAAGAACCTGGATATAAATAGGATATCTTAAATATTTGGCACAGTTACAATGAACAATACACATGAGAACTATTTATCAAGAATCGTTTAGATTCCTCGCGCATACCAAACTTGTCTGAATTATCAGAATGTATGATAAATCTATACTAATATTATAAAGCTAATACTAATAATATTATAGCTGAAGAGTTCGTTTGTTTGGTTGAACACGCTAATCTCAGGAACTGCTGATTCGTATTAAAAAAATATTTTAGTGTTGGATAGCCCATTTATCGAGGAAGGCTATGATTTGTATTGAAAAAATATTTTAGTGTTGGATAGCCCATTTATCGAGGCTATAAAACATCACGCTGCGACCAATAGGAGCGGAGTATTAATCAAAAATGTTACGCAGGCGAAGTTGCGCGGGTCAGCTAGTAGTTTTATATTTCAAGTGTTCTGATTCATCTTTACGGCGGTCAATTATCGTATGTGTTTCTATGTAGTTATTGCTGACTTCTCATAGTATAAACATTCCGAACTTAGAGAGGTCAGCTTATAATAGAAATTTTTGGTTATATCGTTGGTGTACCTTCAGACTGATTCTACCATGAATCATACTGGTTGAGTCTTATAATTAGCTCAAAATATTTGTTTTAAAATTAACAATAAATGACGCAAACGTGGTCATGACTCTTTGTTTAGACAGGTCTAAATTAGAATCCAAGGAAATAACTTTGTTATGAATCAACATCCGCCATTATTTCTGTTGTTCTTTTTACCAGCCATTTTTTACCAACCAGCAATATTTAGTAAATATTTAACTTAATCGATGAATGTAAAAAGCTTGCATCAATTTTCTTCTAAGTAACCTGTATCCCTTGTATTCTTATATTTCCTTATATTGTGTCGAATTGAGAACCACCTCCTTTTTTTTCTCGTCGGTCAAAAACGTAACACGTTACGGTTCTCACTTGAAGAACATAAAACAAAAATTATGGAGGTAAATCTCGCACATTACGGAGGAAAATAATTAGTTGTTAGGTACACAACTATTGGGGTGAAAGAGTAATTCATTGGTCGTTATTCGCCTAAAAGTACAAACAATGTTGATATTGTTTACATGTATTTTTATTACAGAAGAAACATTGAAAAAACTCAGTGTTCACAGTCTAAGATGACCTGGCCAAATCCAGTCATATAAAGTTGGTCAAGTGAAGAATATCTAATCTATCCATCCAACCTCTGGTGCATTGTGAAACACTTTCCTTTGTGGTTACCACCTGTTTCCGAGAGGACTTGATATAGTCTGCAACTATGCATAAGAATGCAACGTTAACGTAATTATTGTAAAACGTTATCGCAATCACCATATGCTAATATATTTCTGTAGCGACCAGAATCATGTCAATCAATTAAACTTACAAACCGGAATTTGTCGTTGAAATATAAAATTAAAACTTCAAATATTTTTTAAATTACTGAGTAAGGGTAAGATTTTTTTTCTGTCCACTGACCACTGTCGAACTCAGCAAAGGCGATATTTTAAAATGTATGGAGTCCCGGCTGGGTCCCTGTACACTGTAGTGACCCACACATATATAGTGAGTACACCATAGTGTACAAGGACCATAAATGTGTAAATAGGGAACACGTATGTTTAAAACAGTTTTCGACTGTCCAATTTCTTTAGATTAGCTCTGTTTGGTGGTAAAAAACAAGAATTTACACTTAAAATTGCAACACACAATAAAAACCGTTTTGTTGGTGATCTGTCATGTTGACTGATTGACGTTTGACATGTTTATATCTGTGGAGGTTGACAGTTGACAGGACACGATCTATGATTAATCTACGGTTTACTGTAATTGTTTTTTAAGCATAGAGTAACAAAATTGGCGAAACGCAATGATAAAATTCTATAAAAATAATTGATAAATATCAATTAATTACCACAACAGTATGCATTTTATGCTATGTATTGGTATTTTCCCGAATTTCACGGATTTTTCTCGTTTTTTTTTTTGTGGTAATGTACGTATATGTACATTGTTTTATAGTCAAGTTACCATTTTATTTTGTCCAATGCGAGACTAATAAATACTTTTTCTTTCTTTCTTTCTTACATAGACCTGGCCCGATTTGAAACATCTCCTTTAACATTAACTTGAAGACAGACAGACCCATACGGCTGTTATTATAAAGCCACAAACACTACCTAATACATTCTACCTATAAATTCAAATCGGCCGTGTAAAGGCAAGATATTCGGAAACAACGATAATACTATTACTCTGATAAACTAGCAGGGATTTACGCTAGACTGAATATCCCGAGGCGATTTTGTGTTACCTACGTGTTATACATATAGTTCCGACAGCAACCTATCTTAGGGTGTTGTTGGAACTGTGTAACACGTCGTACTTCAACGATATTCTCAGTTCGAGGTTTGTGGTTATTATATTCGATAATTGCCTCAAACTTCATACGCTTTCGATTCATCAAAGCGTTTCCTGGGAATTCTATCACATTCAAGGTACATCTTTTTGGTTACTTTAATTTTTCTACGAAAGACACATGTAAATAACATAACGCCATAATCCACGAAGGGTAGGTAAGGCAAAATTGTGCCGCATAGTACACCCACATTTCACTAGTTGTTATATTAAAGTCCCGTGTAGCTAAAAGGGGGCGAGCCTATAGCCATCATGCGGGTACAAATCTCAACTACGTGACTGCTTCAGAGAAATTCCAAAATTACACTTTACCCGACCTGCGAATCGAACCCAGACCTCATTTTCAGCAGTCGCGCTTGCGACCACTAGGAATAGGCAGTCTCTCACGAAAAATACGTCAATTGTTGGTTTTCATGGTTGAGAGTAAAAATAATCAAGATTTTGAAGCTTTATAATGGCTGCATGTCCAATATTCACGATATATAACGTAAAAATAAATCATTTTAGAAATTTACATTAACATAACACAAACAACATAACATTTTAGATTGAAAAAAGGCTCATCAAATACGAAAAATTTCAATGAATATTTTCAAACCGAATATATTACTATGCACTCACTGGTCATGAACTGTATTCAATGAATTCAATGAATAAACTCATATTTGATGTTCGTGTCATTAAACCATAGTATTTATTCTATTCGACCAATAATGTGCAAAAATATTATTTACACCAGTGTACAAATAAACAGGAGGCAATAAATCGTTCTAAAAAGTATATAAATTGAATAACGAGGTTATTAAAAATACATGTTTTGCACGAAAATGTTTGCATGGTATAATTTTGCGCAGCGATACTGAACGAAGACGGAAATACATTAAAGAAATCTCATTTTAGAACTTCTACGAAGTTCTAAACCTGATCAAAAACTCAGTTTGATCAGCTTTAAAAACAAAATACATCATAAACTTAACTTACATATAACATAACATCACGCCTATTATACCCGAAGCATTAAGTAGAGGTGTACCTAAAGTACATCCACATTTCGGCAGTTATGTTTAAGTACCATGTAATATGGGGTGAGCCTATTGCCATTAACCGGGCACAAATCTAAACTCCGTGGCTGGTACTTAGAAATTCTTGATAGAGAAATCCAATGACAAGTTGCCCGAACCGGGAATCGAATCCAGGATGTCATGATCAGCAGTCGGGCTTACGACCACCAGACCAAACAGGCAGTCTTACTTATAAAATAAGCTTGTTAGTAACTATTACAAGTTGTTACCTTAATGCTTTAAAAGGATATACATAGATATATAGGTATAGGGGAAGCTCGTGGCTAAATAATAACAGTTACTCGGGCCGATCGTCAGGTTAAGCCGCGCTTGCCTGGGTTGGTCCGTGGATGGGTGACCACCCATACATACCGAGTTTCCTCCGTGCCTCGGAAAGCACGTTAAGCCGTTGGTCCCGGCTGTCAATTGTAGATCTTTGACAGTCGTTATAGGTAGTCAGTGGTCCGAAAGTCTTACAACCAGTCTTACCAAGCGTCATCGTGTTACCCAGTACTTACTGGGTTGTGGAGGTCAGATAGGTAGTTGCTCCATGTAAAGTAGTGGTATTCAGCTGCATCCGGTTAGATTGGAAGCCGACCCCAACATAGTTGGGAAAAGGTTAGGTAGATGATGATAGGTATTATTAGTTACTTTAATATCACGCTGTTTGATTTAGAGAGCAATCGGCAAACAACACACTCTACAATGTGTAGTTTTGCAACCTCGTAAAAAATTCAGGATGTGTCATAGAAGACGTAAATAATCAATATAAATGACGGTACCTGGTCAATAATAATAAAAGCTGCTTTTTTGGTTGTTTTAATTTGACACTATTTCAGAATGAAGCCCTTCTGAAAAGACGAGAACCACCCGTTCATCGAATAAACGTCTGCGTTTGTTTGTGTGTGTGAAAGCGCGGTTATAGGGCTAGTATTAGACGGGCCGCGTTTTAATTCGGGTGGTTCATCACACATCGATTTCCGAACTTAAGTTTTTTTTTATTATTACCTCCTTGAATTTGACGAGGATGCAAAGCAATCCTTTGTTTAATTAAAGCCTTATAGCCCACAAGATCCCTAAACACAAATGGATCAGTATTCCATACTATCAACATGCAAAAGTAATTTCGAAATTATATCAATTCGAAATCACGAAAGAATATTCAGAAAATTCAGTGGCGTAGTACTAGCAATCGGCGTGCTTGTATGACCAGATGTATGAACGTGGACGAAGCCAAAGGAGAATAACTGTAATTTCTGCCTACCCCTTTGAGAAAAAGGTGTGAATTTATGTATTTAAATCATGAATAGACAGACCATTATGACTACCAAATGGAAAGCATTCTGCAAAAACATACTCAGATATATATCTGTATATACGTATAGTACTTAGGAGACATGCACAAATCAAATGCGAAGACTTAAGATATTTGGCGCTCACTGACTATCTAATAAATTATCGTCATATTTAATTAAAATAACACTTCATTTGTCTAACATACATTTTTATGTAATGGAGCATGATACAATAAAAATTATATCACGCAGCCAAATCGTACCAACTTTATCTATCAACAATGTTGACGTATTCAGACGCAACAAAATATCGTCTTATATTTTCTTGAGAGAAAATGAAAATAGATGACATGTTGGAATGTATGTAACTTTATTTATAAAAGTTTTACAACATTCATGTACATCCATAAACAAATGTAAACCATACAAACTATATTATTATATTATGTTGGTCTCACGCTTAGAGTTCATAGAAAAAGCCATGGCTCTTGGTACCCGGCATCATCATTTTAGTCAAAATACGATCATCAACAGGTCCTAAGCTTCTCGTATTCGGTGAATTTTCGTGGCCTTCCCTAGGTAATCAGTCCACCTTGTGGGAAGCATTCCTACAATGTGTGTTACGGTATGTCCTTGCTCTAGAAAATACCCGTCAAAAGGTTAATAAAATAATATAAAAAAAATATAGGGCGTATTCTTTGAATCTCCTGCATATGTCTTTATTTCTGATTCGATCGCGCAGAGAAATTTCAAGCATAGTCTCAAGAGCCTGAACATGAACATGAGCCTTCTAACATGGAACTTATAATATTACGTAAACCTAAAGGAAATCAGGATGGCAATCTATCGTTTATCTTTTAAAATGAAAGTTCGCGGGTACATTAAGAAAAAGCTGGCAGTATCGTCACAACGTTAATGTTTTTCCCTTTGTTTGTCCTTTTATTTTAATATATCCGTGTATATGTTTATTTACATTTATATACATACACATATTTACATATTTTTATAGTATTTTATATATCCTTGTAGTTTATCTTAGTATTTAATTAAAATTATTTTCAGAAAACAAAAACCTACCGCTGTTTGTCTCTGCATCACCCAAAAGTTGACTGGTAGGAAATGCTTATGGCATTAAGTCCGCCTCTGTACTTTGTAATTGAAGTGTTGAATAAATAAATAAACCTTTACTTACCACTTCAGAGATAATATGATATGATGTGTGATGGGTACGAGATTAAAGAGCTCTTTCACGGTGAAGGTTGTTTCAGATGGGTATTGATGCTCCAGGCCTTTTAAACTAGAACGCAATGCTTTGTATTCTGTGTTGCAACGTGAACCAATTTGTTATAAACTATAACTAGACCAAACATGCATTAGACATCGATGTGAGTTTTGTGTAGTATTTGCTTTCTCTTTCATTGGCTTTGAAACAAGAATATAAAAGTTTAAATCCCAAAGATTTTACCTCTAAAATATCTTTATTTATTTACGTTAAATAGCAGCGCTTTTAGATTGATTTCATTTAGAGATGACAGAAAACTTAAGTCCCTACCCTATTTGTTTGTCTTAGGGAGCAGTCCATAGCCTGGTTAACTGCCTGGTTGCTTAAATTTCGATATCTGAAAGAAGACTTCACCCTAATAACCATCCCAGTCATCTCTTCAAAAGTTCAAGGACACTTCTTGACAAAACAAAACACTAACGCAAATCCAAGAATCACACATGCGACTTAACAGTCTATTTACGCAAACCAAAACAGTCCTCCTTTGTCCACTCATAAAGTACCAAAGACTACTAAGAATTATTAAGCGCAAGTGTACAAATAAACACGGGATGGAGAGATGATGTATCATGGACGGGCCGCGACACCGACCGGCGACCGCTAGTAGCCAGTGACGTCACTCGCATTCCGCGTGGCGACTCACTCTGTCATGGCCAACGTTATATTTGGAATCGGTTTACCTACTAATGGTAGGGTTGGCAGATCATGAGGCATGAGGAGCTCGTGACTAAATAATAACAGCCGCTCGGGTCGATCTTTAGGTTAAGCCGCTCTTGCCTAGGTTGGTAAGTGGATGGGTGACCACCCGTTACATGCCGAGTTTCCTCCGTGCCTCGGAAAGCACTTTAAGCCGTTGGTCCCGGTTGTCATTTGTAGATGTTTGACTGTCGTTACAGGTTAGTCAGTGTCCCGAGAGTCTGACAACCAGTCTTACCAAGGGGTATCGTATAACCCAGTACTGAACGTGGAGGTCAGATAGGCAGTTGCTCCATGTATTAATGTTTGTTATTTATGTTGTTGTTGTTGTGGTATTCAGCTTCGTCCGGTTAGGCTCTAGGCAGATATATGGTAGGGTTGTCAGTTTTTGGGCTTAATAGGGTATTAAAGACTCGTCGACATTAATCTGGAGTCTTGACAAAACAGCCATTCTGAATGATCTGTTACGCCGTTAAACCAATAAAAAATGTCTTGTTAAATTCGTATACGTATAATGGATGAATTCTACAGAGATCTCGATGTTATTTTATACCCTCTCTTTGTTTTTGAAACAGAATCAGATTAGGTGCAATGATACTCATTCTTATTATACATTTCAAAAGATGAACAAACGGTGATTTTATACTTTGAGCAATCTCTTCCAGACAAACTTTATGCAGGTACTCCCGAGTTCACTGAAGGGCTGCCACTTTTCAACCTTATACCCTAAGTAATAAGTTTGAAAAGTGGCCGACCGTCAATGAACTCAATATTACATTAAACCGTAATTTCTAGACGACAAATTAATTAGGTCTCAAAAACTGACTAAATATTTCAATATCCTTTAAGTGCTAAGTCCAAGCAAATCTTACAAATGCCTAGAAATATCCATTCGATTACAAGGCAGTTAATGTACTTCTTCTTTTCTTTTTAAGTACCGTTCAACCGTCTCTAGATTAGACTAAACTCGTCTTCGGTAATGACGAAATTCCGTACAGCAGAACATAATTATTGTGAACACGGAAGCCTTTGGCCGGCCAGGCGGTCGGGTCGGAGTTTACACAAATACATACGTACGTAAACTCAAACTCAAACTCAAACTCAAAGCATTTATTTCAATTAGACCATTACAGGCACTTTTGAATGTCAAAACACAAAAAACAAACTAAGCTACAGTCCCAGTCACAGGGCATAATAACTTGTGAAAGTACTGTAGTTGCCCATTCGAAAGCGTAGATCTCTATGGAGAAGAATGGGCAAGAAACTCCATGGACACTCTTTTAAATCATTGTTGTTACAAAGTCTCGGTTACATCATTCATGTCGAGATTAAACATACATGTGAGAATGATGTAGAAAGACGTGCGAGTAAGAGCGTCCAGAATAAAAAGATAAAATTAACAATTCAAAAATACAATAATCCATGGCAGCTGCGAGATGACCAGTCACAACTGACAGCGCCCGTTCACGAACATGACGCATGGATCAGCCATCATTCAACTCAACCATTTTGGAGGGAACTAAACGACCCGACACACGCGCCACCATCAGCGAGACATTTGAGTGAGCATGACATTCTCTCAACCGCCAGGGCAAATTCGAGTCAGTAAAAGATGTAAATGGTAGCTTTATCGTACATAGAACTCACACATGTGCTATGCAATTATATAATACTAAGAGACTGAATCTATACAATGCAAAGATATGTTTACAATCTTCTGCAGCTTCCACAATAACTTCACAAAGTAATCAATTAGTTTGCCCCTATGGTTGTGGAGCAGGACCAGCATTGAGCCAAGCATTTTTATCATCAATGTAATCTCCCAACTTATAGTATGCTTGCCTACATAGTGTGCGTTTTATACAAGATTTAAACTTCGTCTCATTCAGTTGTAGAATGCGGGGAGGTATTTTATTGTAACATTTTAAACAGTACCCCATGAAAGATGAGTCTACTTTAGCTAGCCTGAAACCTGGCTGAACTAGTTGGTCCCTGGTTCTAGTATTATAGTGGTGTCTGTCGCCTCTTTTACTAAATAAATGCAGATTTTTTCTAACGTACATTATGTTTTCATAGATGTATTGGCAAGGTACTGTCATAATGTTAATTTCCTTAAACAGTTCTCTTAGAGAATCGCGCCTACGTAGATTATATATGGCTCTGATGGCTCTTTTCTGCAGAATAAATATAGACTCGATGTCTGCAGCCCGTCCCCATAGTAAAATACCGTATGACATAATACTATGAAAATAACTAAAATAGACTAGCCTCGCGGTATCTACATCAGTAAATTGACGGATTTTTCTAACAGCATATGCTGCTGAACTCAGCCGTCCTGCAAGAGATGTTAAATGAGGACCCCATTGTAGCCTTGAGTCGAGCGTGATCCCCAAGAAAACAGTTTCATCGACGAATTTTAGTTTCTCTTGATCCAATACTATGTCACAATCACTACTTTTGACATTTGGTAGAGTAAATTTTATGCACTTGGTTTTTTTCCCATTTAATACTAAATTATTCGCGGTAAACCAATTATGGACCTGCAGTAGGGCGCTATTTACGTCGTCAAGATTTGAGGCACGTCTGTTGATCTTAAATATTAAAGAAGTATCGTCAGCAAACAACACCATTTGTGGTTGGTTTTTAAATAAATGGGGTAGATCATTAATATAGACTAAAAAGAGGAAAGGACCTAATATCGAGCCTTGTGGTACACCCATCCTTACTTTTAAACCCATTGAATTGACACCATTTATTTGTACTTGCTGATGTCTATCGTTTAAATACGACTTCACTAAACTGAGCGCAAGTTGTCCTAAACCGTAATGCTCAAGTTTAAGGAGTAGGGTTTCGTGGCTCACGCAATCAAACGCTTTCGAGAGATCACAGAAGATTCCTATGGCATCTTGTGCCTCCTCCCACGCAGTGAATATGTGTTTTAATAAGGTGACACCGGCGTCAGTCGTACAACGTCCTTTGGTGAAACCATATTGTTTCTCATGTAAGATCTTATTGTTGTTAAAGTGGTTAAGCATCTGATTAAGCATTACCTTCTCAAACACCTTGCTAAAAACTGGCAATACGGATACGGGTCTATAGTTATTGGTGTCTTTACTGTCCCCGGATTTGAAAAGTGGTATTACCTTGCTGTATTTCATAAGGTCCGGGAAGACGCCTTGGTCCACACACAAATTAAATATTAAAGCCAAGTACGGTGCTATAGTCTCAATAATAGCTTGGCAAACTTTAATAGACATTCCCCATAGATCTTCTGTTAATTTGATTTTGATTTCCTTAAAGGCTTTAATGACAGCTATGGGGTTTATATGTTTAAATTGAAACTCAACCGGACAGGCTGAAACATTTGCTCTTAATAAATCAATAGAAAGCAAGGGTGAGGAATTTAAGGTTTCGGTAGTTTTAAGTGGGATACTGGTAAAGAAATCTACAAATTCTTGAGCAACTTCATTTTTAGAGCTTAGAACACCACGTGAGGTTTCTAATGTGATATCACTATTGGATTTTTTATTTCTATTAGTTTCACTATTGATAATTTTCCAAACCGTCTTTATTTTATTATCTGCGGATTTAATCTTGTTGCTAATGAATAAGGCTTTAGCAACCTTGCAAGTGTTTTTAAAAATTTTTGAGTATGTTGCAACATATTTATTAAAAGTTTCTGAATTAATGTAAGGCTTGAGGCCGTACAGCTCAAACAATCGCTCCCTACTTTTCCTAATACCCTTAGTTGCCCATTCACTGAACAAAAACTTTGGGTAAATAGATTTAGTTTTCATTTTTATTGTATTATTAAACTCCGTGTAAACTACCGAAAAGAATTCCTCATAAAATTGATTTACATTTTCAATAATATATCCCGGAATGCCTAAATTACCAATTAAGTTATTATTAAAATTATTCAAATTACTGGGTGTTATTTGTCTAGACTTTATCTGGATTTTTTGTAATGGTGTGTAGGACTCGAAAACAACGGTTTGACCACTGTGATCAGAAGGTAACTAGCAAAGGTTGGAATAGGTAAATATTTGCCTAAACTTTAGGGATGAAAGTAACATGTGGAGACGTCTAGAGCATTTTTAAGTTCCGTGATGAAAATAAAGAATAGAGGAAGATAATATCCACATATTGTTAATACTTCTTTGAAGTTTAGCTAAATATGCGTTACTTATTCCAATTTCTCGTAATTAGTCTCACGTGGCGAACAGAGTGATTATCTTAGACCACTTCCTAACCATAAACATACCATAGGCGATTGTTCGGCAAACCCGAATGCGTCGTTACGCCTGTCGATTTTCCGGACGAATGAATAACAAAAATATGAATGCTATGATCGCTTATATTAGGACGCTGTATTATGGGTTTGCTCTTTAGTATACAAGGTGTAGTTTTGCAACCTCGTCAAAATTCAGGTTGTCATAGAAGACGTAAATAATCAATATAAATTACGGGACCAAAACAATAATAATAAACCAAGGCCAAAGCATTAAGTCCGCCTTTGTACAGTTTTTTTACTTGTGCATAAAGTTTTAATAAATAAATAAATAAACGTTGCTTTTTTTAGTTGTTTTAATTTGACACTATTTCAGAATGAAGCCCTTCACAAAAGAGGAATGTGTGAAAGCGCGGTTATAGGGCTAGTATTAGACGGGCCGCGTTTTAATACGGGTGGTGTACACTTATCGATTTCCAATATTAAGAAAAAAAAAATACCTACCCATTTTATTATTGATTCGGGTGGAGAATCATAAACATAGTTACCTCCTTGAATTTGACGAGGATACAAAACAACACCTTGTATAATCTCGGTCTGCAAACTACAAATTCTGTTTAAACTGCATTTCAAAGGTAGGCCTTCGCACCGAGTTAAACTCAAAACAGTTTAGACGTGTATAAACTAAACTGTGGTTCACAAATGCGGTCCATTCATTTCCACTTTTATTCCTGGAAATACCACGTTTACTGCAGTCTATGCACGCTTGATATCACAACTTATTCACCTTAGGTTGGTAGACACTCTTACAGAAAGTAGATATTTGTTATGCTATTGAAATTAAACCTTCCTACGCGTTTTCGTGACGAAATCATTCTGGATCATCTAAGATGTGGCGTAGGAATATGTTGCTTTTTCGTACGAAAATGTCCCTGTATCTTGTAGTATGGGCTAACATCCGAAAGTGTCTAGATGTAGGAATATATCTCTTTTTCGTGTGGAAATCATCCTGGTTCATTTAGCGGCATAGCATAGGGGTTTGACGGATTTGTCGACTTCAACAACAGAGTGGTCGACATTACAATTTTATTAAATAAAATAAAGTACGCGTAACAAAATAACTGTTATCAGGTTCTAATAAACAACAGTTATTTCTGTATCTGTATGCCCATTCTGTGGTATTTATCTAAGTCTCGATGGTAACATAAACTTCTATTACAGAAATACGTAAATTACGTTCAACGAAGTCTGTAAAATCCAAGTAATTTGTAAAAGTAATTACACTCAACCAACTGAACAAACATCATTTTAACATTATTATACCTATGCAAATAAAAAAAAATACATAGAAATAGGGAACCTCCACCAAAACTTTTAAAAAGGATTTTTTGCTCTGATTACCATTCGTTTTGAAGCTTGTGAACATTATTTCGTTTTACTCAAAGTTTTTAACACAGTATTTTATTTAAAAGGGTTCGCAAAATCTAGCCAGACGAACTGGCTTGCCTGAATGGAATAATTAAGTAGATGTGATAAAACGCGGAGCGATGTTATGTGAACTTGCTTTTATCCTTTAGAGACCACTGTGCACTGTGTTGAAATGGGTTGAACTGAAAGAATGAAATGAAAACTTTAAAACTATTTTTTTTTTTGTTTTAGAAAACTTGTGCTACTTTTATGTGTATTTTACATTGATAAATTAAGTAGTATAAAGCTAAGGGCTCTCGCCAGTTTGTATGAAAGTCCTTCATTTTTTGTGCTACTACATTGAAATTTTGCAGGGAGGTAGTTAATAGTTAGTATACGTCCGCTAAGAACGGATTTTGCGACATTGCCGGATTAAGGTGATCTAAGGGCTCTCACAAGTTTGTATGAAAGTCCTTCATTTTTTGTGCTACAAACTTGAAATTTGGCAACGAGGTAGTTAAAAGTTGTAGACGTCCGCTAAGAACGGATTTTGCGATAGGGCCGGATTAAAAAGGTCCAAGCACTCTCGCAAATTTGTATGAAAGTTCTGATTTTTTTTTGTACTACCGACCTAAAATTTAGCGAGTCTAGAGTTTATGAGTAGGAGACATTAGTTAAGAAAGAATTTTGTGAAGCCTGAACTAAGGGCTCTCGCAAGTCAGGTCACAGGTCATGATCTGGGTTAAGCCATAGCATGCTTTTAGTTATACCTACATACCTTTTAGTTGGATATATGAAAATGCAATACTATTCACTCTCTGACTAATCAAAATATCTATCTAGAACGATTTATAGAACTATTAAACTTAGAAACTTGAAATCTGGCAAGTAAGTTCTTAATACGGTAGGTACTAAGAAACGATTTGTGGAAATTTCACCCTGAAGTGGGGTAAAGTTTGCATGGAATACATGGATAACAGGTAACATACACAAGCAAAAAAATTTAGTTAAGAACCTCCTGACAAAAAATCTTACGAAGTCGCAGGTAAGTGAGCTAGTAGTTTATATAAATAAATGTATCGCTAAATAATCGTTACTCAGATCCAGCCTGTCCCCTTGCTGCCCTCCCCCAGCAACGCCCTAAGCCGAGGTCCGAGCCCCACAGGGGGTGCCCTTAGCGTGTAGTCGCTTAGTTTTTAAGTTTTTTGCCCTGGCTGGAGGCCTTAAATTCAAGGCATCCACAGGATAGTCCGGTTAAGCAGACGAAAACCTCCTAGGTTGAACTGCGACTGCTATACAAAAAAAATAAAAATATATTTTTATCAGAGAATGGTGGTGCAAACTGGCCTAGCATAATACATAGTCACTTTGTAATATTTCTACTGTTGGAACATGGCCTTTACTCTGTGAGAGGGGGTAGGAAGTCACATGTCTTCTAATTTTTGTTTAAAGGACGTGACGGTTTCCTCAATGTTTTCCTTCATCGTAAATATGATGCATCGTTAAGAAATATAAAGACCATTGATCAGATATCCCACGTAACATAAGAATAAAAATACTACAAGTACACAATTAGCAATTCCTTCTCAATCAACCTCGGTGTATCTAGTTTTCTGGATCAAGGATTAGACCTTATACAAAGTGACCTAATAAAATTTGCGTCGAGGCCTAAGCCATCAAATAATTTAAAACCATGAAATAATTCAATTAAAACCATGCAAACGGAGCAAAGCTAACGATATTATGAAAGCGGAAGTGTGTACCCGGATGCAGCTGAATAGCAGTATTTTACATTGAGCGACTGCCTATCTGACCTCCACAACCCAGTTAGTGCACTGAGAAGGCAACCCTATTTGCCCCTCTATTTGCGAGAATTGGCGCCGGAGTTCCTCAAGGGTCTGTTCTCTCCGCGACGCTGTTCCTGCTGCATATCAATGACCTCGTTATTCCCGGTATTGTTGGGTACGCAGACGACAGCACGGTCATGGAGAGTTATGCATCCAGCGCAAACGCCAGCGGTGAAGAAGTGCATTCATTGAGAGAGGCCATGGCAGAGCGAACAAATTCAACCTTAAGTCTTGTCTCTAAGTGGGAAAATGAAAATTTGATTTTTCTTAACGCCACCAAACTACAAGTGTGTCTGTTCATCGCCAAAAGGAGCTCGTTCAATCTGGCTCCTACTTTCCGAGGTGCATCTTTACCAGTTACCGGCAATGTCGAGCTTCTTGGCGCGAAGTTAAGTGCGAATCTGAACTTCGGTGCCTACATTGAGTCGAAAGCACAAACTGCGGCAAAAAAAGCTGGGTATCCTAAATAAGGTTAAGCGTTACTTCAAGCCTGGACAGCTTTTAGTCTTATATAAAGCTCAAGTCCAGTCGCGCATGGAGTATTGCTGTCACCGTTGGGATGGCTCAACCAAATACCAACTAACCACCCTCGACTTTGTTGAGCGCAGAGTCAAGACGCTCATTAGTGACGATAAGACCAAGTTTCATAGCCTGGCGCACCGCCGCAAAGTTTTATGCTTGTCGGTCTTTTACAGACTATACTTCGGTGAGTGTGCCCAAGATCTCTAAGGGCTCATTCCACCATCTCCCTTCTTCCATCGGAAGTCCAGACGTACTGCAGGTTATCACCCATACATCGTCGATGTTCCACACATTTGCACAAAGCGCTTTGAATAGAATAGAATAGAATAGAATATACTTTATTGTACACCAAAATTGATACAGAACGGTTTACAAAATTGTTAATTTGCTACATCTTTTATTATTTGCACTGCCAAGGAGTGGAAATCTCCTGCCTGCGTCGGTGTTCCCATGTTCATATGACCCCAATCTATTTAAATCGCGAATTAATAGGCTTCTTTTGGGTTAACTCGTTCCATTGTCGACTTCATCTCTGTTCTGTTTCTGTTCTCAACAAGATTGAGGTCAAGAGTAAGCCCAATTAATATATTTAAAAAAAATAGTACTAGGTAATAATATACTCCTTGGAAAGATTGGTTGTCAGACTTTAAGGACACTGTCTAACGACTGTGTAACGACTGTCAAAGATCAACAAACGACAGCCTCGACCAACGACTTAACGTGCTTTCCGAGACAGGGAGGACACTCGGTATGTAATGGGTGGTCACTCATCCACGGACCAACTTATGAAGGCTTGATTTAACCTGAAAATTGACCCGAGCGACTGTTATTCTTTAGCCACGAGCTCATCTCTCATAAACCAAGGAATGCATTGAACATATAAAATTATAACGACAAACAGAGTATACATATATAGTAGATCATTTGAAAATTTGGCAACCTTTTGCGTTCCTTTCGCCCGCCAGTGCGTCCAATGACGCGTGATTACATGACACATGACATAAACACTATGGTCCCGTACACATCCGAATATGGAAATGCAAAACGGGCTTGGCAGAAATAAACTCAATACTCCACGGGTCAATGTTTGCGTCGTCGGAGTTATGACGCATTAAGGTTTGAATTGAATTGGCTCAATAAAGTAACAGAGATAGGTCATGGACTTACAAAATGTTTTGCATACCAAAGGGATTGAAATGACGATATGAAAATAGAGCCGTGATTAAATCTTGTGCTACAGAAATTTTCGTTACTATACTAACGACCTTGACATGATCTATACTAATGTAATATTATAAAGCTGAACAGTTTGTTTATTTGTTTGGTAATCTCAGGAACTACTGGTTTGAATTGAAAAATTCTTTCAGTGTTGGATAGCCCATTTATCGAGGATATAACATCACGCTGCGGCCACTAGAAGCGGAGCATCAATCAAGCTAGTACCTCATAAAATGATCCACAGACAGCCATTTCAATGATGATTTTCATGTCGAGATGGATGTGTGAAGTAGCAAGAATGGATAAAGTAAGGAATGAGTATATTAGAGGAAGTTTGGAAGTGGCGCCTGTTACAGAAAAGTTGAAAGAAAGTCGTCTTTCTTGATATGGTCATATAATGCCAACTAAAAAAACAAGATGGCTGCCATTCGCGGGGTGTTGGGTTATGAATATTCATAAACGTGTATTCGTCGATAGAAATTAGTGTATAATATGTCCTTAAAGTATCGGTAACCTTTAACCAAACACACTGTATATAGCCGTGAAATTGCAGGGTAACGAAGTAATTTTCAACATGCGATTTTGGCCTCTTTTCTTTGTCGTGTTTTTAGACGAAACTAGAGAAATCGAGCTAAGCATAAAAGGGTTTCCAATGCTACACTGTAAAACTACTTACCTGCAGGTATTAAAGTCTAACACCCGTATCTATAAACAAGTCAAAGTGTTTACCTGAGTAAATGTCATTATTTTAGATACGATTTTTATCGTCGTTTAGTAAATGCTTGAAGTTAGAACAGTAAAAAGATAGAATTCTTAGCTTTGCTTTCTTACTTCGTTTAAATTATTGTCTATTGCATAAAAAAATGCATGATGACTATAGAAACGGGTGTTAAAGCTGAGTAAAGAAAACCCTTTCGTCCTTCAAAAGAGAGAAAACGATAACAATTGGTAAGATTAACAGTAACATGAAGGTTAGTTAGAAGCGCAGAACTTTTAACACGAAAAGTTCAAATTGCCCTTTTTTTCTTCGAACCAATGAAATAACATTCTTTTTCCAAGAAATTTATGAATACCTTCTTCTTTGCGATATCAATTCTCTGAAAGAAGTTATGATATAAAAAAAACCTTTTTAAAAAACCAGCGTTTATAAAAATGCACTGAAACGAAGAAAATGAACCTTTTAGTAAATCAAAACGAATAAGAATAGTGTTCATAAGAGCTTGTCGCGTGATCACGTATGTATTTAAGTATCGGGCACTAATTACCAGTCACCCTGTATTTTCAATCCAAAAACTTTCATCTCAAAATTTTCCCTGCTTCCAAGCCCTGAGCAATGGTTATGAGCAATCTGGTGCTGTCTCAAAGAAGTCATTAAAATTTGACCCAATTTTTGAGGTCAAATAATGAAATACTAATCTTGTTAATAGCGACATAATATTCATTCTAAATTATCTTTCTTTTTAAATTCCTTAAAATATAACAAGCCGACATTAATTTCAATAAAATTTAAGTCCTTTGTGTGTAATGAGATGGGCTTGAGATGGTTCAACTCATTATTTAAATACTTTCTGTAGTTACAAAAATAGGGGAAACAATTTTAAATAAAACTAGTTTTTCATGCGGTATAAAAAATTATCATGTAATACATTATAACATAGTATTTCACTGTTCATAATTATAGTTGGATAAAATTCTTGTTAATTGATTACATTGGTGCAACATTTTATTAATTACTTAACCTAATTTGAATATTATGGGTGTAAAAACAAACACCTTTGTCGAAGCTGAGACACAAATTTTTATTCCCATCATTGCGATATTTTTTTACACTAGACCATTCCTGGAATCCTTCTAATTACAGAGATCTCAAAGTTCAAAGCTCCAACTTTCTCGCAATTGTGAAATTTTCTAAATGATATTTTTCTTATTTTGAGTGCGTTACATTGAACGCTACCGTAAACCGTGATTTTTCACGTAAAAAAAAAGGTTTCCCAGCAATATTTTTTGCGCAGTGTTACTCAGTTTGACGTAAACAATGCTTGTTGTCAACCAGCCGGATGGGGATGGGTTTTACACCCTGTATGTATTTGTTAATTGATTATTAATAAATTTATTTTATTTTTGACTTGGCACATGAGGTTGTCGATATTTGGAATGTGAACTCGGCTATCATTGTGCCGATTGTCGTGACGACCAATGGCCTTATAGCCAAGAGCCTCGACGAAAATCTTTCGAGGATCTCTTTAGGCGGTTGGATCAAGGGCATGATTCATATAGCAGTACTCCTCGATACGGCCCGCATTGTGAGTAGGTTGCTGTCTCTGAAGCCCTAACCACCGGCAGCTTGCACCCTGCTTCCGCCCGACACCCCGCGACCACTATTTTTTTAAATATTTTTTTGTTTTTTTTTTAAGAATATTTAAAATAACGAGAAAAAAATAATAAACGACATAAATTTCTTACTGTCACATGGATACAAGTGACTCTTTCACAGTTAAGTGATTAATTAGTATTACCATCAAGTAGACGGGACAGTCCAACAGTCAATTTCTGGATAACGGTCTTGCTCTTCGTTACTTTAATCAAAAGTTTTGAAACGCCTTCACCTCCATTTGCTCTGTATTCATCTTTCAATACATCGATTGTAATTCCAACTGTGGCTATTTTCTCTCTAATTTTTGGCGTCACCGCCTCACCTAAAGCGTTCTTTATATCAGTAGACCTGATGAACACATCAAGGTCCTTTACATGTTGCTTAAGTATTGCGTCGGTGCAACCAGTAATCTCAATGAGTGATTTCAATATTTTAACAGTTATCTTAGCGTCGCGTTGCCCACCAACAATAAAGTGTGCCTGAGGGTATTTTTCAACCAATGATTCTAAGTCGTAACGATCCTTTTGTTCTTTTGTTTCTTGATCAGGACTATTCAGTATATCTTTGAAGACTTCTAAAGTATCGATGGTACCCAAAACAAGTGATTTGAATGAATCGATCAAATTACACTCTATCAATTGGTGTAAAAGCATGTGGCGCTGAAACCTGAACAAAAGAAAATCATCATAAAAATCTTGATAGTACAGTATGATAGGGTAGTAAGTAGTAAGATATACGTACGAAGAGCAGTTGTGAGCAACCAGTAGAACTTTGCGAGTTTGTCCTGTTCGGTCGCTTAAGAAATGCAAAAACTTTGTTAATCCCTCTTTTGGCGAGAATGACTTTACCACAACATTATTTTGAAGCAGATTGTAACTCATATTTTCATTTGTTCTTAAACTTATTCCATGTACTTTAGTAGAATCAGTTGCAATATAATTACCATCGGGTTTAATGTATACATGGAACTCTTTGTCATTGCAAGAAGCGGCGATCTGAAAACGACAATTGATTTACACAACACAAAAAAGACAAATGAAATAAAAAATTGCTTCAATAATACTGAACTCTCTACCTGACATATTTCCTTGTGGCGAGTTGGAAGATCTGTCATATCCAGATTAAATAGCACTATAATAGCGTCTTGGTAAGTTTCTTGCTCTGTAAAACGTTTAATGTTTTTACTATGTCAATGTAAATTAAAATACTGTGTAATATTCGTAGTTATTTATAGAAAACGTGGATTTACCGTTATTCACATCATGGTCAACTCTGTGTCCTGCACCTTCACCTTGTGATGAGCTCAAATCCATTGTGATTGAACCTTTCATCCGAAAACAAAAAAGAAATAATAAGTTTATTTTTGTTAACTACCATAGCTATACCTATGCCTCACTGCTGAGCAAAGGGCTCCCCCAAGTCCCAAAGGGAATGCTTATCCACCCAGGAACCAGCCCTCACGGTACCCGTCCGGGTCTTGTCACCAGCTCTTTTCAGCACACTTTTCATCAGCATCACCTGTAACTTAACTATGTCCAAATATCTAAGAAGTTAAATTTGACGCACTCTCCAGTTTCCGATGGAAAGTGCGTACAAGAAGAAGTGGTAACAAGAATTGGTATGATTTAGACGTTGAATTAGGAAATAGAAGTTGACACGTTGAATTGATGAAATGGAAGTGTACAAATTTATTATGTGCACCCACGATACATTAGAGATTAGTGTGGGGCAACGTTTTTTTTTTTTAAATAAAACAACTTTACTTGATTCTTTTTGCTAGAATAGAAACAAGTTGAAGTTACTATGTTCCAATTACGCAAAAATACGACATATTGCTAGGGTAGGATGGTTAAACATAATTAGGGATTTAAACAACTATTAACTATCTAAAGTGGCAAAGGTGATTTAGTTAATGAATTATGTGGAATAAACAACTATGTAAAATAACAAATAAATGTACTTTTAACAAATGACTTATGTACTCGTAGTAAACAAGGGATGGGATCAAACATAAGATTTGCCTTAGGTACTAATTATGAAGAAGGATTGCTTTATATAAAAAGCTGAAAAGAGATCTCCATACATTTTTGGGCTAACTTCAAAAGTGCCGGCCAAAATAAATAAACTGAAGACTTTGGTGTAATAATAAAAAATGTTTATTATGTTATGCTCTATCCAAATGATAAGTTTATTTTTGTTGGCCGGCAAAAAAGGAATTGCCCAATCTGGGTGATCTCAGATATTTTGTGGTTGAATAACTTCTCGGTGGATTGACTTAAGACTTTGATGTTATAATAAAAAATGTTTACTATGTTATGCTCTATCCAAATAATAAGTTTATTTTTTTTTTTGGCCGGCCGAGCCCGATCTGGGTGATGTCCTTTTGCATACATGTCTAGTTTGGATGACAATGCATGGTTAGCTAACTGACATCATTCTTAATGCAATATGGCGGACCCCAAAGACAGCAGACTAGCTATGCATTCCCATAATATGTGTAAAAAATGAAAAGCTTAGCTTCTTTGATTGACAGTGGATGTGTCAGAATCATAATAATAGGGGTTAAAATATGAAATTGCCGTTTTATAGTAATACATACTTTGGATTGACATTAATTAAACCTTCATGGTGTGAGATATTTGAGTGAAACTTTTTTACATTATACCTATGAGATTTATCTTTATAAAAATGTCCAAAATTTTATTTTCGAATTTCAATTGTCTTTTTTATTCAGTTTAAAGGAAAAGATGAATACTTCGGAAATCCGAGTAATTTTTTAATACAAGTTCCGACGCGGAACTAACGCGGCAGAAACGGCTCGCAATATCAATGCTGCGTTTGGAGAGGAGACTGCTAATGAACGCACCGTGCAATGGAAACTTCGACTTGAAGAACAAATCACGTGGAAGACGGTGATTAACGCTGAATTGAAGATGATGGTGGAAGCCGATCCGAGTCACCCAGGAATTAGCAGCATGGTTTAACGTTACCTTACCTACAATATTGACTCATTTGCATCAAATCAATAAGATAAAAAAAAAAAATGGGTGCCTCATGATTTGACTGATCTGCAGAAAGAAACGCATGTTGAAACTTGCGCTGCCTTGTTAAATCGGTACAGAAATGAAGGAATATTGGATACGAAAAGTGGATTCTTTACGATAACCGTAAGAGAAAAATGCAATGGTTGACCCCAGGTCAAACGCCGCAACCCTAAAGCAAAGCTTACTAATAAAAAGGTAATGGTAACTGTTTGGTGGTCTCTTCATGGTGTTATTCACTACAGCTTTCTCAAGTCTGGTCAAGCAATATCAGCGGATATTTACTGTGCCAAACTTCGAACAATGATGGCGAAACTGGCAGTGAAACAGCCCCTTCGATCTTCACCATTATTTCTCCATGATAACGGGACGGGACTGCACGGGACACCGTTGTAACTCACTAACGTTTTAATTTTCCAAAATAAATCGTCAATTTCATACTTTAACCCCTAATATTATAATGAATATCTAATCTGAGAATCTCTCTTTATCTATGGATATCTAATTCATAATTTTTGATTAGGAACATTTTATGTTAAAATTGTTCGATTTTGTTTCTGGGTTTGTGTTTTTCTATTTCACTTATCCAGAGATAAAAAAATTAATGATTTTCATTAAAAAAACATGTGAATACCCCATCCGATTATGAGAGTAAAGGAACAGAGAGTGCACCTGTGCCTGCGCACACACTTGTGCACATAATATCTCCCGCGCCGATGGCTTATCTCCGCTAAGGTTGGCCGCCGCGTCCGGAAACCGTAGGTTTATATATATAATATATAATATATGTGAATACGTTTTCATTAAATATTAAAAAATTAAAAAAGACTAAACATGGAATTTGTTTGAATCAAAATTTCTGAACAATCCTAATACGAGTAGTCGAGTGCAATTAGACAATTAGGTGGAACGAAGTTTATAGTGGTGAGATTTTCATGGAACTTTTCTCGTCTAAGGATAACTTTAAATTAGACGAATTTATATTGTGGCGTAATAGTGTGACCGCTTTGCATTCATTATATCTCAATTTAGTCTGTTTATTTGTTCATTGTTGTCTATGAAATGATTTTTTTTTGGATCTTTAGACACGACACTCATAAATATGGTTTTCTTGAAGATGTTTATATATTTTCAAGAAAACCATATTCATGATTGCAGTGACTAAAAATTCATTCGCTATTATATCAGAAAATCGTTTATGTTAAGAAAGGCATTTTTTTTCAAAATGTTTGTGTGAAACTCCACGTAGAAATTATTTATGAAATACTCATCATTGAATTAGCTATCTAATTAGGCATAATAACTAAAAAAATATTTAAGGATGCCTGTTGAATATTAGTTATTTCTGAAAAAGTAAAACATGACAAAAGGGATTTATCGCTAAGAATCGGGAGCGGTAGGTATAAGTATTCGTAATAAATGGGGTGCAGAGACCCAAGCTAGATAGAAATTGTGAGTAACGGTAACGACATATTTACGATTATTTTTGTATATTTTCCACCGGCCCCATTCCACTTTCGTCAGCAATAATCAATATTTATCGAGTACGTCCGAATATTTTGTTTAGTTTTTGTTCTCTGTGAGTAGTTATTACAATAAGAATTTTATCAAAATAATATGGTGTCCTGAAATACAAGTCACGGCTTAGTTTAGGCACCAGTCTCCGACAAATAAACATTGTCATACTTAATAATTATATTTTTGCCATTATTTTTAGTAAATAAGTATTATTTGTGGAAGAAAATAAAGATATTTTTATAATATGAACGTTGACCGTCATAGAAACATTTGGAGAATAATGACCATCTTTGGCTTTTACATAATTGATTTGATTGATTGGTTTTCCAATATTTGCGAATGAATTTTTAGTTACTTTACTCATAAATGTGATTTCCTTGAACATTTTTATGAACAGTTATATTTGTAAAAAAGTATTAGTTATCAATTACAAAAGAAATCTTAGGGCTCATTTACGGAGACGCGGCGCGTTGTGCGGCGCAGCCCGCTTTAATTCACACATATGGCGATGTATGGGAAGGTTTACGGAGAAGCGACTTTACACGCGTTTGCTTGAAATGTAGCGTTGCCCGCTGACGACACCGCCGCCGCGTCGCGGTGTTCAACGCGGCGGTGGACGCGACAGCAAAATGCTTTTGTCATTGCATTTCCTTTTTCTATAACAGGTATCGTAAAGCACTTCTAAAAATTTTTAATAGTACTACTTACTTCAAGTTTATTGTTCTACAAATGTCAAGCTATGCAATTCACTAACACACGTCTAATCTTCCCCGCACTTATATTGATACAATGCGCAGTCAAAATGTATAACGTTATCACTTAAATAAGGATAAATGAGTCAGCGTTCGAACAATATTTAACTGATTGTTTGTATGACTTGCACGTCCTGTGCATACAATTTACGTCACGCTAGCCGATACCATGAAATATAAATAAATAAAATCTTCCAAAAACGTCACTCGGCACGTAGTCAGCCAATAACATTATATTTTGATAATATTAAATTCTGAAACAAGTTCATTGTTACTTTGCCTTAAACCTCGTATGTGATGATATGATGTGATGTTCATTGCGGTCATCATAATGAACAACTTTTATCAGGTGCCCAACCCTAATATCGCAAAAAATAGTCGTTTAAATGTAGAAAACAGCAGGTTTCGCTTTTCACTATTCCAGGTTTTGTTTCGTTTTAAAAGCTCATCATAATGATACAATGTCCCCCCTTGAGAGGTTTAAGGTAAACTGAAACAGGTTGTATTTGGGGTCGCTCAAGAATTGCCCCGCGAAGATTTTTTTTTTTGAAACATCTCTCCATGGACTTTCCAAAACACCTCCATGTTATATGTTCCGAAATTAATTAGTGTTTTGAAGCTAGGCTTTGCTGTGACTGATTGATGGCAATAGGCTCGCCCCCAATTACATCAAAAATACCTTGCGAAATTTTTGTAAAATAAAGGTACACTTCTGCCCAACCCTTCGGGGATTAGAGGTGAGATGTTATGTTCTATGTCTGTACGGTCTACGTACATTGACCCGACTTCTGGCTGACGAAGCGAATCAACTGGTTCACTTGTCACAACTAATATTTCAGTTTACTCAGTGTGCAACTAACCAACACGCGGAACAGACATACATGTAGGAATCACCAATCTTTATTACGGTGTACGATAATTGTGATAAATAAACTTTTGGGTTACTACGTGAAGAGTTTTACATGTTGGCCACACTCACTACTTAATAACCGAACAATTATAGTGTACAGTTCAGGAACTAAACTGTCCCGTATATTTAATGGTCCTTCGAGCCTTTCACTGTTTGGGGTTATTGTATCTCTGGAAACGACAGCGAATCGGCTTGGCTGGCCTTCCACAAGCGGATCTCACCAGTCAAGTTGAGAATGCGCGCATATTCGTAGAAGGAGTACAAGAGCTCTGAGCAAACAACGAAGAGTGGAACATCTTCGTGAATCAAGCGAACAAAGAAAACTCAACTACGTCAACCAGCCAACTACTACTGCGGCTGCTACGACTGACAACTACTACTACTACTACTACTACTAACTTAAGGTACGTTACTACTACACTTAAGTCAAACTTAAAACTACTGACTTACTATGGCACTACTTACCAAACAAGTCGGCATCTTTGAAGACATCAAAACGTTGTGCACCAACTACAAAAAGGACAGCATAACTAGGAAAAACGTTGATTACCTGGAGAAACGTTTAAAGAACTTAGAAGAACTGTGGGGAGCCTTTGATGAGCAGCATCAAATACTGTTGGAGACCACTGAACATAAAAACATCGGATACTTTAACAATGATGTTTACACGAAAACAAAGATTATGTACGAGTCAACTAAAAAGCATATTATGGATCTATTGGCTTTTCACAAGAGACAACCAAAACAAGACCAAAACTTCGATCTTTCTGGGCTAATGGATGAAGAAACTGAGGACGACGTCAAGAAGCTCATCACTCAGCAAGAACGCAATTTTAAGGCTTTAACCAAGGCTATGTCAAAGATAAACATTGACTTCATAACAGAAAATTGGGAGTTCGAAGAACATCTAGCAACCTTAAAATCAAAGTGGCAATCCATCGACAAGATACACTGGGAACTTGAAGATGAGCTGAAGGTGTCTAGCCTGAGAGAAGATTACAATGAAAAGTACGAAATCATTGAACATAAATACGACAACTTGAAAAGAGATCTAAACAGTAAGATTTGGTCCAAGATTCATTTACAACAATCTACACCTAAAATTGAAATCCCGGAATTTACCGGTAAATATGTTCATTGGATTACTTTCAAGGACATTTTCCTTGAAACCATACACACTAACCCGAGTATTCCCAAGGCGCAGAAGATGCAACACCTGAAGACGAAACTAAAAGGTGAAGCAGAACGACTCGTCCAGCATCTGTCAATCAGTGCGGACAACTACGATTCCTGTTGGGAAATACTATCTCACAGGTATGACAATCGCCGACTACAGTTCACCTCGTTTATGAGCACTATGCAGCACTTACCCACCATTCAGCAACCCAACGCCAACAACCTGAAAAGGATGCATGACGTGATAACCGAGTGCCTAAACGGCCTCAGCAACATGGGAGTTGAAGTCAGCAGTTGGGGCCCGATAATTGTTTACATGATGTCGCAAAAATTGGATCCCACAACACTCAACGAGTATACAAAGGAAACGCAAAACAATAGGGAATTGCCAAATCTAGACGAATTCCTTAAATTCCTGGAACTCAACTTCCTCGCTCACGAAACCGCAAAGAGCTGCTTAAAGGACTCGGGTGAGAATAAAACTACACAGAGACCGAACAATAACAGCTGGAAGCATAACTACAAGTTCAAAAGCAACTTTAAGAAGTCAGAAGATCCACCGAAAGTGGGATACTCTAAAACATTTCATGCGTCATTTGGAAAATGCCCTCTCTGCAATAACGATCACGTGCTGATGCAATGTGACAAGTTTGTTAATATGGATATTTCGCAACGAAACAAAACAGTTGCGAAACTAAAACTTTGCAAAAACTGTCTGTACAGCCATGGCAACAACAATTGCAACTCAAGGAAAACGTGCCGCGAATGTAACTCAAAACATCATACACTACTGCATACGAAAAACCCCTCTGACTCTGAACTGACTGTAGAAAACAAGGATGAATCAACCATAAATTCACGACCGTCGACATCAACACAACCGGCAGCGCACCACTTGGCTACCGATAATACTGAAATCTTATTAACTACAGTCCTAGTTAAAGTTAAATCAGCTGACGGAACTTACGTAACACTACGAGGTCTCCTAGATCAGGGATCTCAAATAAACTTAATAACAGAGAATGCCGCTCAACTATTGCGCTTACCTCGAAAGAAACTGGACGCAGCTGTGACTGGAATAGGTTCTACATCACGAACTTGCAGGGGACTCCTGCATCTCAACTGTCAATCGATACATTCCAGCTATAAATTCAACGTGCAAGCATTAGTCCTACAAAACTTAACAAACAAGTTGCCCAGCTGTACCTTCCAAAGTGCGGGCTGGACACATCTTCGAAATTTAAAGCTGGCCGATCCTAACTACAATATGTCAAACTCAATAGATATTCTACTGGGAGCTGACGTTTACGCAGACATCATCCTGGACGGAGTTCTAAAAGGCGACCAACACTCACCCATCGCTCAGCAAACTCATTTGGGCTGGATCTTGTGTGGAAAACTCAAGACCTTCAACTGTCACTTGACCTTACTCGACACGACAGATCTGTCGAAATATTGGGAGAGTGAAGACATTACTCCAGGTGTGGAAGACATGCAGAGAAACGATCAATGTGAACGTTACTACCAAGAAACCACCAAGCGAAGCTCAGATGGCAAATACATAGTCAAAATGCCCATGACCCAAACTTACGAAAAAGAACTTGGAAATTCCAAGTCAGCTGCTATTGCGCAATTCCTACATCAAGAAAAAAGACTACGTAAAAACGAACAATTTTCAATGATGTATAAAAACTTTATCCGCGAGTACTTAGAACTACAACACATGAAGCCTGCGGATCAAATTACAGCCAACCAACTTGAATGTTATTTACCTCACCATGGTGTCCTAAGGGACCAATCGACAACCACTAAACTAAGGGTGGTTTTTAACGCGTCACAAAAAACATCTAGTGGCAAAAGTTTGAACAATCTCATGGAAAAAGGGCCTAACCTACAAAAGGATATTCAAGCCCTTATCCTGAAATGGCGAACCTATAAATATGCAATAACTGCTGACATAGAAAAAATGTACAGATGCATTTGGATAGCCGAAGACCAACAGAAGCTTCTGAAAATCATATGGAGAGACTCTCCGGACGAACAACTACAAGAATATGCTCTACGGACTGTGACATACGGCACAAAATGCGCGCCATGGTTATCCATGCGAACTTTAAAACAATTGGCTAGCGATGACGGTCACTTATACCCTGACGCAGCGAAAATACTACAAAACGAGCTATATGTCGATGACCTAATTAGCGGCCACAACTCTCTCGAAACTGCTAAGCAACTACAAAATGACTTGATACAACTACTTCAGCGAGGAGGTATGAACTTAAGGAAGTGGTCCAGCAATTGTACCGAATTACTAAAACATCTTCGGGAAGACCAAATTTCTAAGACTAACTTTGACTTTAAACAAGAAGATTGCACGAAAACACTTGGCCTTGGCTGGAACCCTACGGCGGACACATTTACGTTCAACTGGAACCTGAAACAAGACTCACAAAAGGAACTGACTAAACGATCCCTACTGTCTCAGATTTCACAACTATACGACCCACTCGGCTGGTTTTCACCGGTCACTATACGAGCCAAGCTAATTTTTCAAAGCGTCTGGATGCAAAATTTAACTTGGGATGAACCGGTACCTATTAGCATACAAGAAGAGTGGCTGAAACTGAAAGATCAACTAGACGAAATGAAAACTATAAAAATAAATCGCTGGATTGGAAACATCCAAAACAAAATTGAACTTCTTGCATTTTGCGATGCAAGCGAGAAAGCATATTCTTGCGTCATCTATACACGAGCGTTGAGCGAAGCCGGAGAACCTAAATTAAGCCTGCTTGTAGCAAAGACTAGGGTTGCTCCGCTCGCACAAAAACTTTCTCTTCCAAAACTTGAGCTCAGCGGGGCACTACTTCTATCACAGTTGGTAAACAAAATTATCGAGTCACTAACAGGACACACCATAACTATATGGGCCTGGTGCGATTCAAAAGTGGTGCTAGCTTGGTTGCAAGGAGTGACATCCAAATGGGAAAAGTACGTAGAAAACCGGGTCGTCAAGATCAAGCAAGTGGTACCAGCATCCCATTGGTTCTACATAGAATCAAAAAATAATCCTGCAGATTGCGCAACCAGGGGGTTATATCCAAAACAATTGGTGAATTTTCCCTTGTGGTGGAATGGACCTGCAACACTGAGAACGTTTACAGACAAACCCGAGGAGCAACGTAGTTGTCTATTTACAACTAAGATGGA